>JASCZW010005295.1:0-269544 GCA_034211315.2 Aedes japonicus | reverse complement strand
TGTAAGCATTTTCATTTTTCTTAAATTTTGGTTCCTTTTCCCTTGATTTGTTATGATATTCTGTATCTTTTGTGGCTGTTTTGTCGAGTGCCAAAGTGACTTCATCGACCATTTCATTTCTGTTTGTAAATAGTTTTTCGATATCAAGGGGGAGGTCATCATCTTCCCTTTGGCCAAAAAGTACTTCGAAAGGTTTGAGTTTATGGGACGTGTGAACTGTTTGGTTATACAGTCCTACGGAAATTTTGAATATTTGTTTTTTATTTAAATCATTGTATTTTTCTTGGATGCATCGAAAGATTTCACACAATGTTGAATGGAATCTTTCAACTATTCCGTTTGTTTCCGAATGGTTCGAGGGTGTGAAATTTGTTACAATATTTAATCTCTGAAAGAGAGATCGAATCTCTACAGATTTAAAGGCTGGTTCGTTATCACAAATAATCTTACGCGGAGTTGCGTAAGTAGATATTAGTTTTACTAAACCGGCTCTTACATCTGGTACACAGAAAAAAATAATTAATTTTAACAAGCGCGTACAATTTCCCCTCGTCTAATTCCAAGCCATATGAGCGTAAACAACGATATTGTTTGCAATCTTTCATACAACAGGCTCGATTTAGGTGTTATCTGGCTTGTTTTTACATGAAATATCCCATTATTTTCTGACAAATCTAGCATTCCCTTTATGTGCATTAGATAACGCAGAAAATTCAGTGTTTCTTTTTATCTGTGTATAGATCGGGATTTGATAGGAATTAGCATGCCGAAACGTGAAAATTTATCGACAGCAGAAAGAAATAGATTTGGTTGTGCGATAAAAATATCTAAATGGATAGTATCAAAAGGTTTGTTAGGAATTTCGGGTTTGTGAAGGGCTATTCTATAAGGGGTCCGTTCGTACTTATTTTCCAAACACGTTTCGCACAAATTCACAAACCTTTGAATTTGGCGACCCATGGCGGGAAAATAGTACTGTTTTATGATCTGCGCATGGTTTTCCTTAGCTCCACGATGCGCGCGATCATGGGTGTTTCCCATCACCTCATTCTGCTCTTCGGCGGTGCGTAAGTCAACGAGGATTTTCTGACTTATCTTCACCTTAAATGCCTTAGAACGACTGAAGTAATTGCGGTAAACGATTTGTAATGTGGGAATAAGTGATTCTTCGCACATTACGCAATTGACTTTTGCTGGACTCATATAATCCTTAAAAATATTCAGTACTCTAGCCACGGAAAAGTCGGTTCGAGTAATGGTTCTCCTATGAATTTTCGGAAAAATTTCCTCATATTCATTAGATTCCACATCACCCTTTTTGAGAATGATCTGGTTGCTGAAAAAGTTAATAGGCAACTCAGTCATTCCAATCAAATCATTAGCATCGGATTCTGCAGAGTGACATGTGTCTACATCTGAAGAATCTGTGGCATTTTCGGTGTTACATGTAGCCTGGTCCGACAACGCAGAAGTATCGTTGGCATTTAGATCATTTCTGATCCTGGAAAGCCCATCAACGACGATGTTTTGCTTCCCTGCCCGATGTTTCACATCGTAATCGAATTCTTGTAAGCGAAGTCTCCACCTGAGCATTTTGTCATTAGGATCCTTTAGGCTGAACATGTACGTTAACGGTTTGTGATCCGTAAACAATGTAAATCTCTTACCATAAAGGTAAGGCCTAAAATATTTACATCCCCAAGTGATTGCAAGGAATTCCTTTTCAATCACTGAGTACCTCTCTTCAGTTTTCGTGAGCGTTCTCGATGCGAAAGCAACGGGTCGATCTTGCCCGATTGGTCCCTGAGAGAGAACAGCTCCGATAGCAAAGTTGCTAGCGTCTGTGGTGAGAATAAACGGCTTCGTAAAGTCCGGATATTGCAACACGTGACTGCTAGTTAAAATAATTTTACATTTGTTGAATGTTTCAACAAATTCTTCAGAATGTACAACCTTTTCACCTTTCCTCAATGGTTTGGTGAGAGGTTTCACAATCTTTGCAAAATCTTTTATGAAGCGACGGTAGTAGCCTAGGGTACCAAGGAACCCTCTTAACTCCGTCTCCGTTTTCGGAATTGGCCAATTCTTGATTGCCATTACCTTGTCGGGATTTGGTTTTACTCCCTCCGGCGTAACAACGTGGCCAAGAAATGCCACTTCCTTGCATAAGAACTCAGATTTGTCCATCTGAATTTTTAAATTGTATGTTTTCAAGGCATCAAATACCTTTCGCAAATTAACTAAGTGTTCTTGTAGGGATGTTGAGTATACAATGATATCATCCATGTATACCAAACATACTTTGCCAAGTAAATTTCTCAATACGTTGTCCATCACCCTCTGAAAGGTGGACGGTGCATTTTTGAGCCCAAAAGGCATCTTCAAAAATTTATACTTTCCATGCTCTACGGTGAAAGCAGTTTTGCTGATGTCTCTAGGGTGCACCTCGATTTGGTGAAACCCAGAGGCTAAATCTAGCGTGGTGAAATAATTACATCTCCCAAGTTTATCTAAAACATCCGTGATGTTCGGAATGGGATTCTTATCATCAATTGTCTTCTCGTTGAGCTTTCTATAATCAACGACAAGACGCCATTTTTTTAGTCCTGATGCATCAGTTTTCTTGGGTACTACCCAGATCGGTGATGACCAGGGGGAATTCGATTGCCTTATAATTCCTTGTTGGAGAAGGTCTCTAATCTGACTTTGAACTTCTTCCTTCAAAGAATAAGGGTATCGATAACTTTTAGTGTACACAGGGATATCATCCTTGGTATCAATCCTGTGCTTTACTACATTTGTGAAGGTCAAATTGTCTGATTTCAAGTGAAAAATCCCTTGATAGTCAGATATCAATTTAATCAGACCAACACGTTCTTCTTGGTTTAAATGATCCAGGCGAAGCTGATCAAACAGGTTCGACCTCGATCTTAATTCTGTAGCTGTGTTTTCAGGACAGCCTGTTTCGAAGTTATTTTTCTCAATACTGCCTTTGAGTACCTCAATTTCGGTAGCTCTATTGGTAGTATTGGTTACCATTAATTTTACTTTAAAATTCTCAGCTCTGTACAAGCCGGAATGAATAAATGCCTCATTTTCAAAAACGATGTCTTTGGATAATAAAAACTCTCCTTCTTCTTCAAGAGTCGGGAGTTCAATGACACGCGTTTCATTAGCGTGTAACTGGAATTTGTAAGCGTCAGGAAATTTCATCTGCATTACAATGTTCGTGGAAGGCAAATGCAGCGTATTGGAGTGTACAGAAATAGCTGCTCGAAGGTTGTTTAACGACTCATAGCCGATGAGTCCATCAAAAAAATCATGAAACTCGTAGATTAGAAATTGTAAATTTCTAGTCTGCGGGATTCCATCAAAGGGGTTCAATTCCATATAATGAGTTATTTGGAATTTTCCTGATACATTCTTAACTGTCGTCGGCTCGAAAAGTCGACGTACAAGTCCTAAATTTGTGTGACGAGGGCTAATAAATGACTTGTTAGCTCCTGTATCAATTAAAAATTTGAGTGTTCCGTTTGGACTCTCAAGAGTTATGAACGGAACAAAATTTGCTGATTTCAGCTTAGCTTTTCTCTGGTACTGGTTGTTTGAAAACTTACATCCTCCTGATTTCCTTGATGATGTTCAGGATTATATTCAGGATGGTGGTAATAATTATCATAATTGTCGTAATTATCATAATTATTAACGTTGTCATATTCCTCGGAATAATTTTCTGGATACTGGTACTTTGCAGTATCGTTGGGATATTCGTGATAATAGTCATGATCCTGATCTACGTCCTGATTAGACAACTCATTTGGTTTTGGTCTGAAATGGCTTTGGCTAGAAAAAGCGGGTCTATTAAATCCTGGTCTAAATTGTTGTGTAGAAGGTTTCTGGAAGTTATTATTCATAGTTAAGGGTTGCCTAGTAAAGTTTCTAGCGGGGAAATTTTGGAAATTTTGATTTGGTAAAGAATGAACATACGGTTTATAACTATTGTTCCCTTGTGGATGGCTGTTTTGAGGTCTGGGGTACCTCATTGGATTATTAGGAATAAATGGTTTTATTGATTGTGTTCGAAAGTTCTGAGGTAAATGCTTCTGAGTGTCCGAATCTGATGTAGGTTTCGGAAAATGTGTTGAAGGTTTTCGAGTATCTAAATCGTACTCTCCATTTCTTCGGGCAATTTTATTTGCTTTATCGTTGGCATATTGATATGCCTGTGATAAGTTTGTAGGTTGCAAGAGTCCTACGTGTGATGAGAAAGGCTCATCTAAACCGTCGACAAATTTATCCAAGCAAAGTTTGTCAACAAACCTTACTATCTCGTCAGGATGTTTCCACTGACCATCCATTTGAATGTGGGTGGAAATCCCAGTGTAGCAATCGTGTATTGCTGAATAAAAATTGGTTACCGAATTTTTACTCTGCTTCAGAGAGAATAGTCTCTGCAGAAGCGTAGAAAGTTCTCTTTTGTCACCGTATATAATTTTAAGATGTTCTTTAATTTTGGTCCACACCAATGGGGTGCCACTTGAAGCCAATAAATCACCTGCATCGCCAACAATTTTGTTCCTTACTTCCATCAACCAAAGTTCATAGACGTCAGTTCCCAATAAATGTTGATATCGGTTCATTATTCGATCAGCGCAGCTAATCCAATGGTTAACCTGTTTAGCATTGCCTGAGAAAGTAGGCAAGCTCCGAATCAGATCAGGAATTTTCCCTCTCTGGCATTCGGCATCAATATTAATTGATGATGGCATATTTTGAGATGGCGGAACCGCGTCTTGACGTTCCTGAAGTTCTGCGATCTCCTCATTGCGATCACGTAATAACAAATTTAAATTATCGATCTGCTGTTCAAGATCAGCCACTCGATTAGAATTTTCCATTTTACTTTGTGAGCGTAAACCTCTCCTCATCAAATGAAAGAAAGAAAAACGTTCTAAAAAAAACACGGGATAGCACAGATAAATGAATCAACAAAATAAATAAATTAGGGTCGATGTACACTTTTTTTTTTTTTTTTGAAATTTAGATAATCACTTCTTATCCTACACTTCTTAGCCTACACTTCCTAGTTTACACTTCTTAACCTTATCGAGAAAAACTCACCGCAAATTGGCAATAATCCGTTGCCAATGTGTTCTCATCTGCAACGATAATCCGTCGCTGCCGTTGGTCCCACGGATGAATTTCCTCCTCGTCCGGATGCGCTGGCGTTCGGTCCTCCGAATATGAAATGATCTTTTCCCACGGCGAATAGGAAGCACTTTTAGCACTGTTCCCTCTTTGGGGTAAAACACTTTTTCACTCGCGGACTTAACACTTGCGCATCCTACCGACTGCGCCACTTACGATTCGGATAATCGAATTAGAGTTTTTAAAAAGCAACTGTTTCGGCTGAAGGCCAGACTAAGAATGATTTTATTATAATTTATTTCTTACATCGTGGTGACGGCGGTTAACTGGAACGGATGCTCGGTGTCGGGTGGTGCGCTGAAACAGCAATTCCTGGCGGGTTGATGTTCCGCGTGTTCGCTGACGTCGGATTCGTTTCTGCTAACTGCGGCTTTGCTCGGGTTGCAAGTAATGTTGATTGTCTGTTGCTGAGTTGGCAAGTGGATGAGGCCGTCGTTGATACGGCTAAGTGTTTGGTTGATGTGGAGGGTTCAATATGTTGCGTAACTTATACATATATATATATAAATATAATATAATATAGATATAGAGATATATATATATATATATATATATATATATATATATATATATATATATATGTATATATATATATATATATATATATATATATATATATATATATATATATATATATATATATATATATATATATATATATATATATATATATATATATATATATATATATATATATATATATATATATATATATATGTATATATGTAATATATGTATATGTATATATGTATATATATATATATATATATATATATATATATATATAAAATATATATAACTAATGTACTAAAATTTGCTACAAATGGTCAATATATTTGTTTTTATGATTTTCCAAAATGTTGGACCACAACGACTATTTATTTTTATATTTTTTATAAAAATTCAAACATTTTTACATAACAAATCAAAAAATCTCAAATGTTCATCAAGCCGTTTTTGAGTTAAATTTTTTGAAAATTTCAAGTTTTTTGTCTATACACACATGGAATGAGCATCATTCTCCATCGCTTCAAAATAACTGCGGGAATCATTTCATTGAAGTTATCAAACTTATTCCTAATAAATTCATGATAACCATGACCATGACAAACCAATCTAGTTTTATTTGTGAAGTAATGTATCATCAAAAGTAGGGGAGGCTGTTTCAATTCTGACTCCTTTAAATGTAAGAACTATAAATCAGTCTCAAATTGTTTAAAAGCAGAGACCAACATTGTTGGGTTTACTCAGCCATGGTTTACGCTATAACTGGAGCCACAATGGTCCCGTAGCGTCCAAATTCAGCATGAGTGCTAAACAACTGTTACTCTTCGTCTTCTCGATGATTCCGTCTTCCACGTTGATCCTCAGTCATCAGTTGATTGGCACATGAAAAATAAGACCCGGTAGATCCGGAGATTTCTAGTATTTTTATTGGACAGTCCTTACCTTGGACCCTAGGATATAGAACATTGTATTTTTGATTTCTACGGTGATCATTCCGGGTTGCACTTCTACTCTTAATTGTTGTTGCCGACAACATTGCCGACGTTAGATGATTTTTCTTCGTTCGATGATGATGACACTGGTAGCAGACACAGCTTTGCCACAGGTCGAGTGATGAATCCACGAGCCGTTTGAAGGGTAACAACCCGAACAACGCCGTCCTTGCCGGGATGCAGTTCATGTATTCTTCCAGTTGGCCATCGCATCGGTGATAGGTTTTCCTCCTTAATAATTGCAAGACGATTCTTCTCAATTTGCACAGGTGGGTTACACCATTTGGCTCTTGGTTGTAACGTAGCCAAGTATTCAATGTGTCATCGATTCCAAATTTCCTGGAACATTTTTTGGGTCTGCTGCCATTGCGTTAACCGGTTGTATGGGATAGAATCGAGATTGATGTCTGGAACAGCTTTCAATTCCGAACCCACTAGGAAATGGCCAGGAGTTAGAGGAGCCAAGTCAGAAGGGTCGTCGCTTAATGGAGTGAGTGGACGGGAATTGAGACAGCATTCTATTTGCGCTAGAAGTGTCTCCATATCATCATACGCCAAGACTCGAGGGCCTAGTACCCGAACAAAATGTTTTTGTGCTGATTTTATTGCTGCCTCCCAGAGCCCGCCGAAGTGAGAGCCTTTGGGAGGGTTAAAGTGCCAATGGATGCCATTTTCCGTGCACTCTCGAGCTACCTGATCTTTGTACTCTGAGCTACTCAAAAGCCGTTTCAGCTCGTTCGACGCGCCCACAAAGTTCTTTCCATTGTCCGTGTATACATCGGAGCACAACCCACGCCGTGACACAAATCGCCGGAACGCTTGCAGGAACATGGAAGTACTCAAGTTTGAGACGAGTTCAAGGAGAACTGCCTTTGTCGCAAAACATACAAACACGGCTACGTATGTTTTGATGGGTGCATCGCGCTTATGCTGTGGCTGTGTGAAGATTGGTCCCCAAAAGTCTATGCCAACTCTAGAGAAGGGCCGTGATGCAATTACACGAGCAGCCGGGAGCTCGTACATGAACTGTTCGATGAGCTTTGGTCGTGCACGTACACATGTGACACATTTGTGTACGATTTGCCGTGCCACACTTCTTCCACCCAAAAGCCAATATCGAAGTCGAATCGTGTTGACTATCAGCTGAGGAGCAGCATGCAGCAGTTTCTGATGGTACGACAACAATAGCAATGTCGACAGAGAGTGAGAGCCTGGTAGCAGGATTGGATGCTTGAAGTCCTCATGTTGTGTTGATCGTCCCAAGCGACCACCGATCCGAATGATTTGTTCGTTGGGTGACAGCATCGGATGAAACCATTTGAGTCGAGAGCCTTTTGAAACTGACTGTCCGTTCTCCAATCGCTTCCACTCGTCCGAAAAGCATTGTTGTTGCAGTAATCGAATGAGCGCATGTTCGGCCGTTTTGAGTTCTTCGGTCGTGAGAAAAGTGAATTTCCTTTCATTCTTGGGCTTTCGTAGGAAAGAAAAGAAGCGAAGCCAGTAGGCAGTAGCACGTACCATCTTCGTATAGTTGGAGAAATTTGATACGAACTCGTCGATGAAGGAGGATGTGGTAATAACAGATGCAGAAACTGTAGTAGTTTTTCGTCGTTCCGTATTGCTATCATCATTTGGTCCACAGTGTAGTCCAGGAACAGGCCAATACTCTTTCTCCTTCTGCAGCCATGTTGGGCCTTTCCACCAGAGTTTATTCGTAATGAGATCTGAAGCCAAACAACCACGCGAGATGATGTCAGCTGGGTTTTCGAAACCTGCAATGTGGTTCCAAGTACAATGCTGTGTCGCATGCTGAATTTTGGAAACCCTGTTAGCGACAAATGTTGTCCAAATTGATGGAGTTGCTTTGAGCCAATTAATAACAGTGGTGGAATCAGTCCAGAAGATGGTAGAAAATTTGATCCTAACGGAAGCGACGATTCGTTGATACAACTTGGCAGAGAGTAGCGCACCACACAGTTCGAGCCTAGGCGTACTTTGTTTCTTTAGAGGAGCGATTCTGGACTTCGACGTCAGAAGAGCAATTTTGATTTGTCCACAGTTATTGATTGACCTCAGGTATGCACAACAACCGTATCCAATGTCGGAAGCATCCGAAAACAAGTGAAGTTCAATCTCGACCGAGTTTGGGAGAAGAACAAAACGATCAATTCTTAATTCGTTTAACGATGGAAGATTCGAGTGGTAGTTGATCCATTGATCCCGTAAACTAGTTGGAAGCTCTCGATCCCATTCCCAAATTGTTCCTTTTTCGTCCCTTAGTGTCCATAGTGTTTGCATGAAGGCCTTGGCTGTGACGACGACTTGACCGACAAGCCCTAAGGGATCGAAGAGTCGAGCAATATACGACAGCGTTAGACGTTTCGTAATTACGACGTTCGGTGGTAGTGGAAGATCGATTTTATACTTCAGCATATCGCATACTGGTTCCCAGTGCAAACCGAGCGTTTTAATGGTTTGGTCACGATCGAGGTCGACAGAATTTCGTAGGGCACGATTCTCTGGTGATATGCCTTCTAAGACACCCTCACAATTTGACGCCCATTTTCTCAGATCGAAACCTCCCTTAGAAAGCATACCGTTGAGTTGATCTCGAAGTTCGATTGCCTCTGCAATGTTTCTTGCACCAGAAAACAGGTCATCAACGTAAAAATCGTTCTCGACGATATTCGCTGCCACTGGAAAATTGTCAGCTTCGTCCCTCGCCAGCTGCTTCAAGACACGTGTCGCCAAATAAGGTGCCGATGCTGTTCCATATGTGACGGTCTTGAGCACAAATGTTTGTACTGGTTGGTCAGGAGATGATCGCCAAAATATACAAAGATAAGCATAATCGTCAATGAAGTGTAGCACTTGACGATACATTTTCTCAGCGTCGGCGATTAGAACGATCTGGTGAGTTCTTGAACGCATAATAATCGATCGCAAATCGTCCTGCACGATCGGGCCAACAAACAAAGCATCGTTGAGTGATATTCCCGAGCTTGTTTTGCTAGACGCATCAAAAACGACGCGTAGCTTTGTGGTGGTACTACTCTCACGAATGACAGGATGGTGTGGAAGATAGTACTTTGGATAAAGGAAATCTCCGAAGTCGCTGAGTGGCGCCATGTGACCCAATTGAAGATACTCAGCCATGAACTCAAGATACTGCTGAGCGATCGAATCATTCTTTGATAGTCGATTCTCCAATAATCGAAAACGATGGAGGGCCGACTTCTGGTTGTCACCCGTTGAATAAAAGATTCTTTGAAGGGAAGTCGTACCATATATCGACCAGATATATCACGAGCAACAGTACGCTGGAAGTACTCTTCACAAGCAGTTTCGTCCAGGGAGTGATTTGTAGGAGATGAATCCTCTTCAATTTTCCAAAACTTTTCCATACCATTGTGTAGATCGGCTATGGTAGCAACGTTGCAGCTGACTGGAGATTCGCGATGACCATGGGTAGTTTTGCCTGATACGACCCATCCAAAAACCGAGTTGGTAAGTGACGGAAGAGAATTTCCAAGATAAATGCGTCCAGGAATCGAGAACAAATCAAAGAAAATCTCTGCTCCTAACATGATATCGACCGTACTCGATTGGAAGAACGCTGGATCAGCAAGGTCAATGTTTGAGGGAATATTCCAACGATCGATGTTTAGGTTGACGGATGGAAGATCGATGGTGACCTTGGGCAAAATAAGCAAGTCGATGCATGTGGAGTAACTAGAATTTCGGGATTTAACGACGGCTCGAAATTGATGCTTCACAATGGAAGAGGCCTTTCCTATTCCTGCTATCGGTACGTCGACTCTCGTTTGTGTGACAGTCATCACCTGAGAGAGATGAGTGGTAGCAAAGCAACATTCGCTCCCGGAATCCAAAAGAGCTCGTGCGAAATGTTCCTTCCCGGTGTCATCGACAACAACCGCCACGGCAGTGGCTAGAAGAACCTTTGATCTCGCAGAAAGCTGTGAGTTGCATTCTTTCACACCCGAATGAGCTGCATTGATAGTGTCCGTTGACGCTTGCAACGATATTGGTGACGGTTGCCGATCTTGAGAGGAAGTGGTAGGTGCAGGATTGTTTGAACTTTGGTGGTTAGTCATCGATGTTGATGCAGCATTCCCAGTGCTCCATGAATTGGTGCATAGTTGAGTGTGGTGACGAGATTTGCATTTTCGGCAACAGATATCCGAGGGACAGTCGCGTGCCTTGTGTCCCTTACGGAGGCAGTTGCGACATAGTAGATGTCGTTTGATCAGTTTCTCCTTCTCCTCAATCGGTATATGGCTGAAGATGTTACACTGGTAGATACTTAAGGTTAAGAAACTTATTCCTAAGCATTTTAAAACGTATCTTAACTTGATTTTTAAATTACTCTGTGAAAATCCTACAGAGAAATGTTGGTTGAAAATCTGTGATCATTGCCCGGGTACGCAGACACTGGAGAATGACCTGATGAATTTTCTTGAAAACATCGATTCCTTAGAATTTAAACAATAGAAGCAAACAGATCGTTGTAATATAAATTCAATGCAGAAGAGTTTGTGGAAACATTTTTAGAAAAATTAAGCGAATTATCTCCGCATAATTTTATTGCAGAGCAACAAGGTAACTACTTAAAACAACTTAAAATTAATTTGGAAGCAACTGACTGCATTATAATTGCTGACTTCTCTCAAAATTACTCTTTTGTTATTCTGGACGCTATACAAGGTTTTCATTGGGCAAACGCTCAATGCACAATCCATCCTTTTGCTATATATTATAAGGATGAAGCACATAATTTAAAGTTGACAAGCTACATAGCAATCGCAGAATTTACTATACATAACCATGTTGCCGTTCGGCTGTTTGTAACAAATTGTGTGAATTTTATTAAAAAAAAGCTACCTCACCTGAAAAATATCCATTTTTTTTCTAATGAAGGCAGTCAATACAGAAATAAGATGACTGCTTTCAATTTGTGTCACATGTACAAGGACTTCGGTCTTAATGGAGAGTGGAACTTTTTTGCCACTTGCCATGGAAAAGGGCCTTGTGACGCTTTAAGAGGCGTTCTAAAGCGAAACGCTTCAAAAGCAAGTTTACAAGGCCATCATATTACAACTGCATACGAACTTTACTCTTGGGCTGTTTCTAAAGTAGATTCCAACATATATTACTTGTTTTTCTCGGAAAAAGATAACAATGCAATGGAAAAGAAAATAAGGAACAGTTATACTCCTGTAAAACAAATCTCTGGGACACAATCGTTTCATTACTTTAAGCCACAACATGAAAATTACATTATCGTGAAACGGTTTTCGTTTTCAGATGAAGAAAAGTGCGTTAAATTGTAAGAATTTTGCTTTGTATTTTTTTTATGAATTATGAAAAATTAAAATAATTAAATAATCAAATTAAATGCTGAGTTTAAATTGAAGGTAATTTGAGAAAACCTTTGCTTGTAGTCTAAAGCTTTGAGATTTGAGCTCCAATTCCGACCTCCCAAGATTCTCTCAGACAGCGCTGGTAGCCAAATTTTTAATAATACCAATGGAAAGTTTTCATTACACAAAGAATTTCAACGTAGAATGCATTGGTCGGAGAAATTGTGTTTTTTGGACTTCAAAATTGACAAAATTTGAGAAAAAATGTTCTATACCCTAAAACAATTTGTATTCTAGTTTCGGTTCGGTTCCCTCAAAATAACCCTAATGTGGAATAATTCAAAATATGAGTTGAGTTTACTCAGTCGTGGTTTACGCTACAACCCAAATTCGGCATGAGTGCCCCTGCAATCCTAATGAGCACTCATGCTGAATTTGGACGCTAACGGACCATTGTGGCTCCAGTTATAGCGTAAACCATGGCTGAGTAAACCCTAGCAATGTTGGTCTCTGCTTTTAAACAATTTGAGGCTGATTTATAGTTCTTACATTTAATGGAATCAGAATTGAACCATCCTCCCCTACTTATGATGAGTACATTACTTCACAAATAAAACTAGATTTGTCAACATGGTTATCATGAATTTATTAGGAATAAGTTTGATAACTTCAATGAAATGATTCCCGCAGTTATTTTGAAGTGATTGAAAATAATGCTCATTCCATGTGTGTATAGACAAAAAACTTGAAATTTTCAAAAAATTTAACTCAAAAACGGCTCGATGAACATTTTAGATTTTTTGATATGTTATGTAAAAATGTTTGAATTTTTATAAAAAATATATAAAAATAAATAGTCGTTGTGGTCCAACATTTTGAAAATCATAAAAAACAAATATATTGACCATTTTAGCAAATTTTAGTATATACATTAATTGTTATTTTATATATTCTTCGTGCGAGGAGTAACGACTATGATGTTGAAGGAGATGTTTGCTCATCACCATGAGGCACCAAGAGTGAACAACAATGTTTTTGGCTAGAATTGAATGATATGAAGAGAAAGTTTTTGATAGTTCCGCTAGTGTGCGGCAGGCTTGGAAACATAGCAGATGTTTTTTAGGAAAATTGAGCGAAAAGGGCATGTGTACAGTGGTACTCGAACCAACGACATTTTTGCCTAACATCCCACTGCAGGGTAGGTTAAAGCACGGACTAAGTCCGCCACTTCAACAGGCAGGGGGGCTCCCCCTAGTTATGATGAGTACAAATAAAACTAGATTTGTCAACATGGTTATCATGAATTTATTAGGAATAAGTTTGATAACTTCAATGAAATGATTCCCGCAGTTATTTTGAAGTGATTGAAAATGATGCTCATTCCATGTGTGTATAGGCAAAAAACTTGAAATTTTCAAAAAAATTAACTCAAAAACGGCTCGATGAACATTTGAGATTTTTTGATATGTTATGTAAAAATGTTTGAATTTTTATAAAAAAATATAAAAATAAATAGTCGTGTGGTTCAAAATTTCATAAAAACAAATATATTGATCATTTTAGCAAAATTTGAGTACATTAATTATTTTAACAAATATTTTTAATAAAAACAAGAAGTAATAATCTTTTGATTCGTCTTGGTTTCCAACAGGTTTATATGAAGAAAATATTTGAAAAAATCACTGGAAAATGAATAAAAAATCATAAAAACCAAAATGTGATTTT
The DNA here is from genome assembly GCA_034211315.2 of Aedes japonicus. Lineage (NCBI taxonomy): Eukaryota > Metazoa > Arthropoda > Insecta > Diptera > Culicidae > Aedes > Aedes japonicus. The sequence continues at coordinate 255,731 of JASCZW010005295.1, read as the reverse complement.
GTATGGGAATATCATAATATGCTAGACAGCCATTTTTCGATTTGTAAAGAGGAACCGTTGAAAACTATTATAATGGCTTCGTAATTAACATAAAAAAAACGAGAGAGGAGAGAATCACTTTACTTTACACTCATTCTTGTGTGTGATGACGAACGGAATAGTGTTGTGTTTTTTGTGCTCATAATTTTTAATTATTTTACGTGTGAAAAGTGTTGCGATACGCAAAATAAATTTTCTAACACGCATCCAGAGTGTTTTTTGAGAACAGGCTAAGTAAAAGAACAGTTGCGATTGCAGCTTGTTCTAATTAAATTTCAATTTTATTGGTCGTTCAACCGGCGACCCCGGGAGACCATTTGTGCTATATATTTTTGCCTTGTCTTTTTCTTTGGTAAGGTCGTTGGTTATCGGTAGCGTTGACTTATGTATAATGTGTTTTGAGCCTACTGCTTGACAATGGCCTGTTGTTCATGTAATGAGGGAATGGTTGCGGCTGATCTGCCGTTAACTTGTGTAGGGAAGTGTGCGCGTGTTTTTTTCTTTTTTTTTTTTTGACGGGATGGAAAATCTGCAGCCAGACACCTGAAGAACTCAGGGTGTGGGGATGAGGGTGCCAACTCCTCGACCCACTAAAAACCCACCCGTGCCTTAAGCCTTTCTCCCTCCCCGGAACCACCTTTCGGTATTACTTCGGGGAGGGGGCTTTTGTGCTAATTAAGCACCCACTATGTCTAACTACTTAGGTCTTCAGTAGTTAGGTCGCCCTTTCGACCTGCCTTAGGTCGTTTCGCCATTTCAATTGGAGATCGAGGACAATCTGGGAGGCTGCTACGCATACCGCGTCCCAGATGTCCCGGTCTTGGCACATCCTCGGGACCAAATTATCCGGAGTCGTGTCGTGACCGCTTACGGCCATCATGCCGGATCTCGCGCCGTCGAAGCGAGGACATGTGAAGAAAACATGTTCCGCGGTTTCCTCTGCTCCCGCGCACTCGGTACATGCGGAGGACTGTGCATGCCCATATTTGTGCAGATATTGTCTAAAGCACCCATGGCCTGACAGAATCTGCGTTAAGTGGAAGTTAACCTCCCCGTGTCGCCTACCGACCCACCCGGATAGTTCCGGGATTAGTCGGTGGGTCCACCGACCTTTGGTGGAGTTATTCCATTTCCTCTGCCACTTAACCATTGATGCGGCTCTAGTGGTCTTTCGAATACCTCTTGTTCCACGTTGCTCGAAGCACTCTGCATCCTCTTTTATGACGATGCCTATTGGCATCATCCCCGCTAGGACACAGACCGCGTCGCGTGATACCGTTCGGTATGCACTAACCACTCTTAGGCACATTAGCCTGTGTGTACTCTCTAGCTTACCTAGGTAGCACTTAATGTTCAAGGCGGTGATCCATGCCGGCCCGCCGTACCTAGGTATGGACAGGGCGACACTGGCCAGGAGTTTACGCTTACTCCCTTGCACCGCCGAGCTATTCGACATCATGCGGGATAATGCCGAGATAGCCATGGAGGCTTTTTTGCAAGCGTAATCGACGTGGCTGGTAAAGGACAGCTTATCGTCGATCATGACCCCAAGATACCTCAGAGATCTCTTTGATTCAATAGTGCAGTTGCCTGCACTAATCGTAGCGTATTGCTCCGATTTTCGGTTGTTGACAACCGTGACCTCAGTCTTATGGTGAGCTAGCTCCAGTTTTTTGGAGCGCATCCATCTCTCCACAATACCGATAGAGTGTGAGGCCGTCAGCTCCACCTCCTCGATGGATTCACCACATATTTCCAGGGTGATGTCGTCCGCGAACCCGACTATCTTCACCCCGCTTGGGAACTCGAGCCGTAACACTTCGTCGTACATCGTGTTCCATAGCACCGGGCCCAGGATCGAACCTTGTGGGACGCCTGCGGTGATATGTACACGTTTCTGACCCTCCTCCGTGTTGTACACCAGTACGCGATTCTGGAAGTAGTTTCCCTGAATCTTGTACAGGTACCCAAGAACCTGTAGGCGCTGGAGCGAGTCGGCAATAGCCACCCAACTGGCGCTGTTGAAGGCGTTTCTCACGTCAAGGGTGACCACTGCACAGTAGCGTACTCCTCGCCTCTTGCGCTGGATTGCCACCTCAGCCGTCTTGGTGACGGACAGGATGGCATCCACCGTCGACTTCCCTTTGCGGAAGCCAAACTGATTGTCCAACAGACCGCCTGTACCCTCCGTGTACGTTGTCAGTCTGTTGAGGATTACCCTCTCGAGCACCTTACCCGCTGTATCCAACAGACATATGGGTCTATATGCCGATGGATCTCCTGGTGGCTTCCTGTCTTTGGTAGCAACACAAGGTTCTGAATTTTCCAGGTGTCCGGGAAGACGCCCTCGTCCAGACACTTTTGCATCACCACCCTGAACATTCCGGGATCCAGCAAGATAGCCGTCTTGATGGCCAGGTTCGGGATACCATCAGGTCCCGGCGCTTTGTTCACCTTTAGCGACTTTGCTATCGCAATGAGTTCGTCATTCGTCACCGTCGCCTCGTCGCCGGCCCCCGTTGTGCCGTTATCAATGCCCACGTGGTCGCGGGTGTTCGGCGGGGCCGTCCACCCTTCCGTCGCTATGACAGCGTTAAGGTCTGGGATACTGGAACGCTGGTCATGGGACAAATCTACGGCGGCGGGGGGCCATGGACTCAGGTCGTGGCTCAGAAAGAGTCCCCCAACGATCACCTGCAGCAGCTCTGATGAACGCTCGGTTGGAGCCGCCGATCCTCTGGTTTTGGCCATTACTACCCGATAGGCGTCACCCCATGGGTTTGCAATGGCCCTCTGACACAGACCCTCGAAGCAGGCTCGCTTGCTGGCCTTTATCTCCCTCTTTAGTGCGGCCTTCGCGGTGACAAGCACCTCTCTGCGCTCGATTCTATCGGCGTCTGACCGCGCTCTTTGCATCCTCCGTCTAGCGTGGAGGCATGTTCTTCGGTGGTCGGCGATCGACTCTGTCCACCAATACACCGGCGATCTTCCATTCCTCGGTTTGACTTCCCTCGGCATGGTCGCATCGCACGCTCGTGTAAGTGCCATCACAAGTCGTTCGCCGCAAGGTTCCTGGGTTTCGCGTAAAATCCGTTCCCTCTCAAGCGTCTCTTTAAAAGTCTCTACATCAAAGTAGGACGTCCTCCATCTGCGGGCGAATGGAGTGGATGCTACTCCTTCCGCACGCTGCCTTGTATTGTGGACGATACAATAACGAACCGCCAAGTGGTCGCTATGGGTGTAGCCATCATCCACCCTCCAATTATTGAGCAGCCCAGGACTGCTGAAGGTAACGTCGATTATCGATTCCGCTCCATTTCTGTGGTATGTACTCTAGGTACCCACGTTGACTAGGTCCACGTTGAGCCTAGCCAAGGCCTCCAGAGGAATCTGGCCCCTGGGGTTGGTAAGGCGGCTCCCCCACTCGGTCGCCCAAGCGTTGAAGTCCCCTGCTATTACCAACGGGTATAGGCGAGTTAGCTCACTTGTCATACGGTCGAGCATGTTTGAAAACAGTTCAATCGACCATCTTGGCGGTGCGTAGCAGCTGCAGAAGAACACTCCATTCACTTTTACAACCGCGAAGCCTTCATTGGTGGAAGACACAACCTCCTGAACCGGGTACTTGCTCGTCGTCCATAATGCCGCCATATTGGACCTGTCCGTGACCCAATTGCCGTTGCCGGCTGGGACACGGTATGGGTCGGAAACTATGGCGATATCCGATGCCGACTCGCGAACTGACTGACACAACAGTTGCTGGGCGGCCTCACAGTGGTTCAGGTTTAGTTGTGTTACCCGCATCATGGTTGGCTCGTTGGTTTACCCTTGGCGGCCGGGCACTTCGCCCCCCCCCCCCCCATGACGTGCTTATCGTCCGGTTTCCCGGCACACATCAAGCATTTGGGGGGACTTTTGCAGTCCCGTGCCTTGTGGCTTGTGCTGCCACACCTTCTGCACATGTTGCTCCTATCTGGGCCCTTGCATTCCCAGGACATGTGCCCGCTTTCTAGGCATCTGAAGCATGCCTTCGGCGGCTGGTGTAGGCTAAGTGGGCATATCGACCATCCCACCTTCACCTTCGCCACTTTCAACGCCGCGTCTGCGTCGACTGCCGCTACCCTTATGGTTGCAACTTGGGTCCCAAGTGGACCCTTCCGCAGTCGTATGTCTGCGGTGGCAACCTCAACCTTGCACTGCTCCTTAAGTGCAGTGGAGATCTCGTCTACCTCGGTGATCTCATCCAGGTTTTTACACTGGTTCGTCACCTGTGAGACGAGGGCGCGAACCTCCACACCCTCACCTAAGGCCTTTCTTGCCAGGTCTCTGTAAGCCGGACCCTTCGACTGGGTAGACTTCTTTAGCTCCAGGAGCATCTCGCCGGTGCGGGTACGGCGTATACTCCGCACGTCGGCTCCTAGGCCCGCCAAATTAGCGTCCCCGCGCATCGCTTTCAAGACCTCCGAGTACTTAGACGCGTCGGTCTTGACGATGAGGGCCTCACCGCGGTTGCGCTTGCGGGCCACCTGTCGCTTATCCTTTTCTTTTTTGGATCTATTCCTATTTCTATTTCGGACCTTTTTCCATTGGCCCTCACTGCCATTCCCGTGGTCCTCCCTTGTTCTCCTGCTAGCTTCCGTGCTACCTGCGGTTGTTGTATGGGGGGCCCTACCGCTCGGGCCCCCTTCAGCGCTTGAGACAACTCTTGAGCTGGGATTCGCGCCTTCAGCGCTGGGCTCAGCGCCGGGGCCTCTCTCTTTGCGGCCCGTTAAATCCGGTCGCGAGGATGGACCCTCTGACCCCGCCGCCGCGTTCGCGTAGGTTCTCTTGCCTGTAGGGGCATCCGACACGATGCGCTTCTTAGAAGCGCCAGGTGCCGTTTCGCCCGGGGACTGTCTAGCCCGCTTGGAGCTCCCTGCTCCCATGGTAGATGAGGTGGAGTCTCCGACGGAGACGGACACTTCCGTCTGCGTCTGCTTCGAGGCTATCTCCCTCGCCCTTTCCGTTGCAACTAGCCGCGCCAGTTCTTTGGCGCTTTGTTCGGCTAGGAGCTTGGCCTCCAGCTCCACTCTCTCCTTACAGGCAGCCTGCACTGTAAGGCGTAGCCTAAGGAGGCTCATTTTCAGGTCCTTAGCGATGTTGCAACGCGATGACGTGAAGTCAATGATCGCGTCCAACTGCTCGGACACCTCTACAACCTTGGGGATGCTTTCCCGCATCCTATCCATGGCCCGGATGAGTCCTGGCCCATCCATGGCCACGCCTAGCCTGGCGGCACCTGCTTCTGATGCCGTGGCACTTCCACAGGTGTCGGACACGCCGGATCCCACCATTTTCCTTGTTGGGGATCTCGCTAGGCCGCCTTTAGCGAACGGGTTCGCTTTCTCCTTCGTCTTCTCCTCTGCCTCTGTCTTCTCCTGATTTTTTTTGTTTTTTTCGTTTTCGTTTTTATTTTCATTTTTGTTTTTATTTTCCTCCATTCTGTTGGGTCCCCCTCCAGCCGCTATCCAAGCCCACGTGGAGTAGTCGCCTTCTTGATCCCATGGTTGTCTATGCAAGCAGGGAGGCCATGCTAGGGTTGACACGGCCCTTCATGGGGAACCGTGTTCAGAGCCGGATCGGCGTAAGACAGGTATAGGGTCATCTGAGCCTACTCCCGCCCGACTGGCGAGGTCGGGCGGTGGAGAATGGAACGTACTGGAGGCCTGCCACGGTTTTAGAGGGACGGAGACAGCCTGTGCCGAAGGGAACCCCGCCGTTTCCTGCGCGGTGTCACCCGGCAGTACTAAGGGGGTCGACACAGTTGCCAGCCCGATTGCACGGTTCCGCTCGTTTTCCTTTCACAGCCAGTTGCCATAATTGGGGTTTTACTGACATCCACCCCAATGCGCCCAATGACGCTCCCTCCGTAGTTCGTTTAGCCGTTAGGGGGAGCCTAACGTTTCCAGGGTGCACCGCGGGGAGGCGAACTACTTCCACACCCCCTCTGGACGAAGGCGTCTTCCCGGACGCCTGGAAAATTCAGAACCTTGTGTTGCTACCAAAGACAGGGAAGCCACCAGGAGATCCATCGGCATATAGACCTATATGTCTGTTGGATACAGCGGGTAAGGTGCTCGAGAGGGTAATCCTCAACAGACTGACAACGTACACGGAGGGTACAGGCGGTCTGTCGGACAATCAGTTTGGCTTCCGCAAAGGGAAGTCGACGGTGGATGCCATCCTGTCCGTCACCAAGACGGCTGAGGTGGCAATCCAGCGCAAGAGGCGAGGAGTACGCTACTGTGCAGTGGTCACCCTTGACGTGAGAAACGCATTCAATAGCGCCAGTTGGGTGGCTATCGCCGACTCGCTCCAGCGCCTACAGGTTCCTGGGTACCTGTACAAGATTCTCGGAAGCTACTTCCAGAATCGCTTACTGGTATATAATACAGAGGCAGGCCAGAAACGTGTACAGATCACCGCAGGCGTCCCACAAGGTTCGACCCTGGGTCCGGTGCTATGGAACACGATGTACGACGTGGTATTGCGGCTTGAGTTCCCGAGCGGGGTAAAGATTGTCGGGTTCGCAAATGACATTACCCTAGAGATATGTGGTGAATCCATCGAAGAGGTCGAGTTAACGGCCTCATACTCCATTGGCATTGTGGAGAGATGGATGAGCTCCAGGCAAATGGAGCTAGCCCACCATAAGACTGAGGTCACGGTGGTGAACAATAGGAAATCGGAGCAACATGCGACGATCAGTGCAGGTAACTGCACAGTAGAATCAAAGAGGTTCTTGAGGTATCTTGGGGTCATGATCGACGATAAACTGTCCTTTGTCAGTCACGTCGATTACGCTTGCAAGAAAGCCTCAATGGCTATATCGGCATTATCCCGCATGATGTCGAATAGCTCGGCGATGCAAGGGAGTAAGCGTAAACTCCTGGCCAGCGTCGCCTTGTCCATACTTAGGTACGGCGGGCCGGCATGGATCACCGCCTTGAGTACCAAGAGCTACGTAAGTAAGCTAGAGAGTACGCACAGGCTAATGTGCCTAAGAGTGGTTAGTGCTTACCGAACGGTATCACGCGACGCGGTCTGTGTCCTAGCGGGGATGATGCCAATAGGCATGGTCATAAAAAAGGACGTAGAGTTCTTCAAACAACGTGGAACAAGGTATTCGAAAGACCACTAGAGCCATATCCATGGTTAAGTGGCAAAGGGAATGGAATAACTCCACCAAAGGTCGGTGGACCCACCGACTAATCCCGGAATTGACCGGGTGGGTCAGTAGGCGACACGGGGAGGTAAACTTCCACTTAACACAGATATTGTCTGGCCACGGCTGTTTTAGACAATACCTGCATAAATATGGGCATGCACAGTCCTCCACATGCAGCGAATGCGCGGGAGTTGAGTAAACTGCGGAACATGTGTTCTTCGCATGTCCTCGCTTCGACGGCGCGAGATCAGGCATGTTTGCTGTAAGCGGTCACGACACGACTCCGGACAATTTGGTCCCGAGGATGTGCCAGGACCGGGACGTCTGGGACGCGGTATGCGTAACAGCCTCCCAGATCGTCCTCGATCTCCAACAAAAATGGCGAAACGACCAAAGGCAGGTCGCAGGGACCACCTAACTACTAAAGCCCTAAGTAGTTAGACATAATGGGTGCTGAATAAGCACAAGAGCCCCCTCCCCGAAGTAATACCGAAAGGTGGTTCCGGGGAAGGCCGGGGCTTAAGGCACGGGGGGGTTTTTAGTGGGTCGAGGAGTTGGCACCCTCATCCCCACACCCTGAGTTCTTCAGTGTCTGGTTGCAGATTTTCCATCCCGTCTAAAAAAAAAAAAAAAAAAAGGCAGGTAACTTATTTCAGGTATTAGTTGCTGCTCATGGTTGCGAAATCCACCAAATCCTCGGTCCCTGTAGTTCCTTTTAGGAACAAAGCCGCAGATGGGTGACCACAGTTTGCTAGGCAGGTACAAGTAGCACGGAAACAAAAGGATAATATAACTACGACACACTGGCAAGGCATATACTGTAGTGGCAGGAAGGGGGGTGATGACGTTACACTCTTAGATCAGACAAACATGGGAATGTATGTGGGGAAGATCACGCATTATCAAAACATCTCTCACCTCACTGAAGGGTTGTCTACCTCGGGCCACTAGGGTATCCAATAGTCGTGCTCTGGAGGCATCAATATCCAGGCAATGCCAAACTACGTGACCGATGTCATTATAACCGGTTCCGCACCTACATATATTGCTATCGACAAGGTTAATTATGTAGAGATGTGCGTCTAGCGAGTAGTGGTTGGACATTAGTCTGGACATCACATGAATGAAACCGCGACTTACATCCAGACGTTTGAACCACGATCGCGACGAAACATTTGGAATAATGGAATGTAACCACCGGCCAAGAGAATCACTTGTCCATGCGTTTTGACAACTTTGAAGAGAACTCTGACGTACCAATGTTAAAAAATCATCATGAGAAATTCTTCTATCAAAAATCTCGCCTTCTTGTGTGCCTACCTTTGCTGCCTGGAATTGAGCAATGTGAGGGGACCCATACAAAGGTTACCCCAAATGATCTTTCGACCAACGCACACATCTACTCCCTTATTTTTGACAGAAAGAAAGATGAGTTCCTCACTGTTTTCATCGACTGGAGGGCCTCAATAGAACTGAGGCTATCCGAGAAGATGAAGTAATGGGCTACAGGCATGTTCGAAATTATTCCCAATGCGAAATTGATTGCTGCCAGCTCAGCAACATATACGGAACAAGGTTCTTGAAATTTCCGGAAAGCAAATGATTATTCTTTGTAAACACCATTAAAAAATCATTGTAATGTGGAACTACACGAGCGACGCGACGCAAGACAGGACACAATACTTATTGTTCTTACAACACGAAAAAAGGGGTTCACCTTTTTAGTCCATCGGTTTCGGGCTGAAAAAGGTAAATTTAAACCCCTTTTTACGTTTTGTAAGAACAATAGGTGTTGTGTCCTCTGTCGCGTCGCGTCTCTTGTGTGTACTAAGTTGTTACGTTAGCACAAGCTACAAAAAATAAAGTGAATGTGGAGATACTCTAAATTTTAAATGCAATGCAAATGAAAGGTAGCTCAAAAACCAATTTCTGCATTCTTCTAGATAACCTTTTCGAATTCCATAAATTTTCAGGAAATTCATGATTAATTTATCGAATAATATTGGTTTCAATTTCGTTGTTGTTGTTGCAAACTCGCTTAATTTCCGAGGCGCGTTAATTTTTACTGTGCTAATATTCACCATAAAATTAAATGCGCATATGATTTAAAACATGATACAACCAAAACCAACCACGATATCACCATGAAGTTTGACAACTGTGGCCATTTGGCCCTACAGGGTGCGGCAGAAAATAATGCGAAAATATTCAAACCTGAGTATTGGGTTAATTCGTGTAGCTAGTGACTAATTTCTGTCGAAAGTGTATTTGTTTATGTTTATTTTGAAGTGCTGCATCCAAACATTCTATTTGTTTTATTGCAAATTCGTCAAAATGTTCGCGAAAGAAGTGATCACCAGTTTGTTGCTCGGCCAGAGGAAGCCGAAATAGATTGCTAAGGTGGTAGGGTGCCATTTGGCAATAGTTTACTGCATAAAAAAGTCCCTGCAGGATGGTCCTAAGCAGCGGAAGCCGGGAAGCGGACGTCCGCGCTTTGCACGCACGCCGAACGTGATCAAATCGGTCCGTGCAAAAATTGCTCGCAACCGTGCGTTCCATAAGAAAACTTGCAAAGGCAGTCAATATTTCGGAGAAATTCATGCAGAGAATCATCAAAGAAGACCTGCATGCATCTTCGAGAGCCAGAGTGAAACGCCACTTGATTACGGATCGGGTCAACGAACTACGAGTGACTCGTTCCAAGAGATTGCTTTCCTTGTTCAAGAAGGAAAAAATGACAATCCTGCTCTCCAACGAAAAGCTTTTCAGCATCGATGCTGTGGCCAACAGCCGCACGGACCGGTTAATTTCACCGCAGAAAATGGAGAACGTTCCGGAAAAAGTGAAATTCAAATTTCAAACCAAACATCCGGCTGGTGTCATGTTGTTTGACTTGGTGGCGTCCAACGGTTTACAATTGCCGCCTGTTTTCATTGATGCTGGAGTTAAAATCAATACCAAAGTGTATATCGGATAGGGACCAAGTGCTTCCCTGGGTGAAGGCCAACTTCTCCGAGGACCAAAACGTTGTCCTACACCAGGATGGAGCGCCGTGCCATACGTTCAATCGAACCCAACAATGGTTGAACGATAACTTGAAGTTTTGGCCGAAGGATTTGTGGCCCTCTAGCAGTCCAGATCTTGATCCGTTGGGTTATTCGATTTGGGCATGTGTTGAAGCATGAGCCTGCAAAACATCACACCCTAGTGTGAAAATCCTGAAGTCAACCATAACACGCACATGGCAGTCAATGTCGTAGGACTACGTCCGAAAGGCATGATCTGGCTTCCGGCGTCGCTTCGAGGATGTCACTATTAAAAATGGAGGACACATTGAATAAATTTGTTTAAAAGGACTTTATAAAAATAACTGCACTCGAAAATGTTGATATTATTGCTTGAATTAGTTGAAAATGGGATTTGAAAGAAATAGAACAAATTTTCGCATCATTTTCTGCCACACCCTGTATACAGGTTTTTATGGCAGCCAATAGGTTTTATGAAGGCTCAAGTGGTCATAACATCTCTCACTAGAACATTTTCATGGTATTGTAAATGTTTTATTAATTTGATTTCACAGTCTATAGAGTGTCTTTGTACATATTTCGGCTTTAAAGATGCATAGAGGTGGTGTTGGTGGACAAAACAGTTTTAAATGTAGTTTTATCAACAAACCGTGAGGAGTACTAAAAGGCTGAAAAAAAACTAAATTTGTTACTTGGGTACGCGTCTTATGCGATAACAGGCATCAACTTATCGACGGGTGTATCTACAACATATAAACTATCCAAGCATTCACGTGTAACATGTCCAAGAATACCAATCAAATTATAATTAGAGAGATCAACCCAGGCGAACAAGCGAACGGTACTGTTCGTTCGGTCCTTTTTCCGTTGCTTTGGAAGCTTTTCACTAGTTGATTTAATTCTTTAGTTTAATATTTTTTCGCGATCGCGAGTGAAATCGAGTTCTGGTTTTATTAAGAAGAAAAGGTTGTGTGATAAACAGTGCAGCAACGTAATTAATTGCAATTAGCAATATTACGACGATCAAAAAGCCATATTGCTCCGCATCTATACGGCACGCACACCAGCAGTCCATCGTGTGTAGCGTGCATTAGTTCATCTGATAACCACCACCGACCAGTATCACCAGTGTCATTATCATCATCGTTCATCCCCACGCCTAGCCGGTACACGCGGCCACTAATCGTCGCTCGGCAGCAGCAGCACATTCGTCGCCCGGCTGCAGTAGATCCGTTATACATATAAGATAAGTTTTTGTTTCCTTGTTTTCTGAATACAAGAAGCATTATTTTTATAGTGTGTGTGAGTGTATGGGAGTGATTGAGAGTGTTTGAGAGTGTTTGAGTGTGTGCTTAGCTTTAGTTTTTTTTTCTGTGTTTAGTTATATATAGATTCAGTGGTTGAGCGTCATAATCACCCACGAACGAGCCATGGATGATTTATCGCAAGATGAATCATCTATGGCGCAAAATGATGGGGTAGCTCATACAGTTACCCGATCACGTGCATATCCAGACAGTTCAACTGGTCCTTGGGTTGTCTATTTTCAGCCCAAATCGAAACCTCTGAATGTCTATCAAATTTCGAACGATCTGACCAAACGATTCTCGGCCGTGACCGAGATAATTAAAGTCAGGCCGAATAAACTTCGGGTCGTTGTGTCCAACCTCAAGCAAGCTAATGAGATTGCTGTCTCCCAGCTCTTTACTCTAGAATATAGAGTGTATATCCCAGCTCGGGGTATTGAAATTGAAGGTGTGGTCACCGAAACTAGTCTAACTCCTGAGATCCTGCTGAAGCGGGGGGTTGGTCGATTTAAGAACCCCCTGCTTCCCCCAGTTCAGATACTGGATGTGCGCCAACTAGGCTCAGTATCGACCAATAAGGGCGAAAAAAAGTTCACACCAATGGATCCTCAAATTCGCGCGAAAAATTTGTCCAGATTCTGTGCCGGCACGGATGATTCCTCGCGAAAACACGAATTCGATAGATGAGATTAGCCAACCCTTTTCATTGGTAGAATTCTCTCTCGCACTCCTTTCGTGTGGCAATACGGCTCCAGGAGCTGATAGGATCAAGTTCAACTTGCTTAAGAACCTCCCAGACGTCGCGAAGAGGCGCATGTTGAACTTGTTTAATCAGTTTCTGGAACTCAACATTGTACCGGATGATTGGAGGCGGGTGAGAGTTATGTATTGCCATTCAAGAACCTGGTAAGCCCGCGTCCGACCACAACTCCTATCGACCCATCGCGATGTTATCCTGTATTCGAAAGTTGTTGGAGAAAATGATCCTTTTCCGTCTGGAAAAATGGGTTGAGACGAACAACCTGCTTTCAGATACTCAATATGGTTTCCGTAGGGGTAAGGGAAGAAACGACTGTCTCGCATTACTTTCCACAGATGTTCAGTTAGCTTTTGCTAAAAAAGAGCAAATGGCTTCTGTATTCTTGGACATAAAGGGGGCGTTTGATTCAGTATCTGTTGAAGTTCTTTCAGATAAACTCCACGCTTTTGGCTTTTCACCATTAATGAATAATTTTTTGTACAATTTGCTGTCAGAGAAACATATGAGCTTCTCTCATGGAACCTCTACAGCTTCACGATTTGGCTACATGGGTCTCCCCCAGGGATCATGTTTAAGCCCCCTTTTATATAATTTTTATGTCAAAGACATTGATGGTTGTCTAAGTGACAACTGTACGCTGAAACAACTTGCAGATGACGGCGTAGTGTCTGTCACGGGACCCAATGGGGTCGATCTGCAAGGACCCTTACAGGATACCTTGGACAATTTGTATACTTGGGCTCTAGAGCTAGGTATTGAATTCTCTACGGAGAAAACTGAGTTGGTAGTTTTTTCTAGGAAGCATAACCCAGCACAACCGAAGCTTCAAATTTGGGGTAAGCCGATAGCTCATTCTATGTCATTTAAATATCTTGGGGTCTGGTTCGATTCTAAGTGCACCTGGAGATCCCATATTGAGTATGTGAAGCGAAAGTGCAAGCCAAGGATCAATTTTCTCTGCACAATTACCGGAACCTGGTGGGGAGCTCATCCACAAGATCTTCTAACGTTGTACCGGACAACGATTTTGTCGATTATGGAATACGGTAGTTTTTGTTTTCAGTCAGCGGCTCGGTCGCACATCATCAAACTAGAACGTATTCAGTATCGGTGTCTTCGTATCGCGTTAGGTTGCATGCACTCGACTCACACCATGAGTCTTGAAGTGCTGGCTGGCATGTTGCCACTCTCGGATCGGTTTACAGAGTTATCTCTCCGGCTCCTCACCAGGTGTGAAGTTATGAACCCCCAGGTGATCGAAAATTTTGAGAAGCTCCTTGAGTTGAACCCTCAAACCCGCTTCATGACCTTGTACCATTTGTACATAACACAGGATGTCAGCCCTTCGCCGAACATTTCCAATCGTGTTTGCTTCTCCGATTTCGACAATTCGGTTCATTTTGATTTATCCATGAAGCAGGAGCTTCGTGGAATCCCAGAGCATCATCGTCCTATGATTGCTCCGGTGATATTTGCTGCTAAGTTTGGCCAAGTTGATTCCACTAAATCGTTCTTCACTGACGGATCTTTGATAGAGGAGTCAGCAGGCTTTGGTATATATAATGAAATTTATAGCGCCAACCGTAAACTTCAAGCCCCTTGTTCTGTGTATGTCGCTGAATTAGCGGCAATACATTTTACGCTAGGAATTGTTGCCTCATTACCACCGGATCAGTACTTCATTTTCACGGATAGTCTCAGTTCTATAGAGGCTATTCGCTCCTTGAGGCCGGTAAAGCACTCCTCGTATTTTCTCATGAAAATACAGGAGCTTCTAAGTGCTTTATCTTCGCGTTATTTTATCATCACCTTTGTATGGGTCCCATCTCATTGTTCAATTCCGGGCAATCAGAAAGCGGACTCGCTTGCAAAGGTGGGCGCTATGGAAGGCGATATTTGTGATAGACAAATCGCCTTCAACGAATTTTTTCCTATTTTTCGTCAACAGTCACTCGTCAGCTGGCAGTATAAATGGAGTAAAGGAGATTTGGGGCGATGGCAACATTCTATCATCCCAAAGGTGTCGAAGAAATCTTGGTTTAGGGGGATGGATGTGGGTCGAGACTTCATTCGTGTCATGTCTCGCCTCATGTCCAATCATTATTCTTTGAACGCTCATTTATACCGGGTTGGGCTGAGCGACAGCAATCTCTGTGAATGTGGACAAAGCTATCAGGACGCAGATCACGTTATTTGGTCTTGTTCTGAGCATCGTGAGGTCAGATCGTGGCTTTATGATTCCCTTCGGGCTCGAGGTAGACAACCCAATGTGCCAATTCGAGATATTTTGGCTGTACGTGATTTGGAGTACATGAAACTCATTTATGTGTTTTTGACTAACATTAGCATTAGATTGTAGTTAGTTTAACATGTATGTTTAGTATAAGTTTTTTTTCTGTGTTCGTGTATTTTTTTTTCTCTTTCAAAAATGTTCGAATAAAAAGAAAACCCAAAGTTGTGTAGTTATAAGTGTTTCAATAATTTAGAATTTAAATTTAATGTGTTATGTAAACCATACTTTAAATTCCCACCCTCTTTCCCATCCGTAATTTTTAATTCCTATTAACCTCGAGACAGCCGCGAGTAATCGGCTCTTTCCTCCTAACTTTAGTTTTAAGATAAATGATGTATAAAAGTATGGAAATTTGGCTCTGTAAAGTTTATTCGATTGAGCCTGTACAAATAAATGATTATTAAAAAAACAAAAAAGATCAACCCAGGCACCATACTTTTTGATACTAAAAGAGCCGTTCACATATTAGACTCATGTGGTGAAGACCGAATCGTAGCAGCTCCTACAATCATAGAAACAAAAAACTGCACGATAAAAATCCTAAACCAAACATTTTCACGAAGACTCCAAACTAGATCGAGTCTACAGTTTCCAACTCCGATTTTCGGTAAGAAAATAGAAAGGATTCTCAAAAGTCAATACTTTGTGAGGTCTCAAGCACATAACAGAGACACAAAAAAGAACCACTCTTTGCAAGAGATTCCACGATTTTGATTTTTTTTCCCGTATACTATGAATCAGGATTTCATGTTGCCCTCATGATATCGATGATTTTTATTGTTGATTTTAGAATAGACAAGTTAAAAATTGCATGGCTTTTTATTGATTAAACATAAAAAAGATCAACTCCATCCAGTTTTTATGGTACTGAGGATTGAAATCATCCCAAGCCTTTTGCAGCGCTGCCAAATATGTTTGGTCATTGGTAACATCAATTTTCTTCTCTCAGTTATCGTGGATGGTCCAAATACTTATTCGGGGCTCTAGGGTAGCCATTCAATGGGATTTATGCGGCACGAAGAGAGTAAGGAAGTGTTTTCTTTATTGTGGGTAAGAAAGTGTTTATTTATTGTGTAGATTCGTACAAAGTATCGATACACCCATCTGCAGGCATAGTTCAATTGATTTGGGCTAGACTCCCTACCGCAAACCACGAGAAACTGCCTCACACGATAACATTTCCTTAACCGTGTTTCATGGTTGGTTAAAGATGTCTGTCCTCACTTTTCGCCACATTCTAATACGTCGTTTTTTGCTGGAACTTTGCAACATGTTTTCAAGACTTCAGCATCTTGTTAATATGGTTCTTTGCGAACATTAGTCATTTTGCCTTGTTGACTTTGCTGATAAATGGTAGCTTCCGAGCGAAATGGATCTTCAAACCCTGTTCAGCTAAACGTCGTCAAATGATTCGACCAGTAATAGACAGATTCAACCTTTCTTTTAATGCTTGGATAGTAATGCGCAGATTTGATCCTGATGTCTGCTCGTGCATCACTATTGCTTTTGGTACTCATGCAATTTATAATTCAAATGGATATTTTGAACTATATCATGGCTAACCCCATACTTTTCGGCTATTTCGCGATGGGATTTGTTTGACACTTTTTTTTTCAAAGATGTACACTCCGTGTCATAACTATAGAACCAGTAATTTTATTAAGGCTCTGAATTGATTTCAGCATTGAATTGATTTTGAATTGATTTCAGCATTTTAGCAATGTGTAGAAACTTCTCTGTCTTAAATCAGTCTAAACAACATATTCGGTATACTTTCAACCAGGCGGCGACATGTAGAATCTACAATGGAGTCTTAAAATTGATTTGTTGAGTGGCGGTCGTATTTCACTGCTAGTGCGCGAAGTTTGAAAAAAAAGAAGTGAATCGTGAAAGAGGAAAAAGGAAAAAAAAAGAACGAGTATGATTCGAAGGAACTACGGACCGACACCGGGACATGAGACCCAGGATCACGACAATGTAGATACTTGTAACATGTTCCACGCTGATGAGATCGGTCCTTTAAGCTCTTGAACATTCCCGTACTGCTTGTTGTCTTCATACTCTTCACAAGTTTTCGATCGGATTCTGATCTGAAGAACAAGATGGCAACACAATAACTTGGATTTTAAGTTCAGAAAACTACGCCATGGTCGCTCGGCTTTTATGAACTGATGCGTTATCTTGTTGAAAAACCAAATCACCATTATGGTTCTGCTGCAAGAATGGGTTTAAAGCATCTCGATGACTCCTGGCTGTTCATTCTTGTTCACGCAAAAGCAATCTTTACTGCTCCGTTTTGAAAAAAGGTCCTCCAAACAAAACCAAAATTGCCCCCTCCAAAGTTCAGTGAGGTAACGTGGCTCTTTCCGTAAATCTCTCCCGTATGAAAAGATTCCATCTGGTCCATCGAGTTTAAATTTCTTCTCATCAGAAAAGATAACCTGAAACATCAAATAACTTAAAAAATTGTCGTCATGAACAGGGATGCCAATGTTCCAGTTTAAACTGGATTCTTCCAGTTTTTTTACGGGATCCAGTTAAACAGTTAAATCCTCAAATCATCCAGTTTTTTCAACTTTTGTCCAGTTTATTTTCCAGTTTTTTACACAACCCTGAGATTGGTTTTTACCCAGTAATTGTTGAACATTTTTGAAGTTCAATCGCTTGTTGAATACTATAATTGTTATGTGTGTATTCTCCTTACGTGGAGTAACGATTATGATGTAGAAGGAGATGTTCGCGCATCACCATGAGGCCGGCCCCAAGAGTGGGCAGTAATGTTTGTTAGAAATGACGGCAGGTTGTGAAAATTGAATAGAAGTATTGAAACTTGAGCTAAGGGGCTTGTACAGTAGCGGACATTAAAATTGCACCAAGGATATGTTTTGTGTTCAAACATGATTAAATAAGTAATCCAATGGTTTATTCTCAACAAGACCTATGAGGGGTGATTACTGTTACCAAAAGTAATTTATCTAGGTAACAATATGCACCTAGTTTAAACCCGTGATTGAGTTGGAGTTGAAGAAGGTAAGTTGATTCATATTGAGAGTGGTCAAAAAAAGTGCACCAGGATTCAAAATTCAAGTCAGATTGTATTTATTTAATTCATTTAAGTACTTTTTTCAAAAAACAGTAGAAATATGTTTAATATTTAGTTGCGTAGCCATTTGATGCGATAACTGCTGCACAGCGATCTGACATTGAATTAACCAAAGCGATAAGACGTTCGATTGGTATTTTGAACCATTCTTGCTCCAGTCCTGCCATTAGTTCGTCTGTATTCTTGTACGTACGTACGCGAATTCGACGTTCGAGCTCTTCCCATAAATGCTCAATTGGATTGAGGTCCGGTGATTGCGACGGCCACTCTAAAATAGGCACTTTATTCCTTTTCATCCATAATTTGACCAGATTTGAAGTGTGCATGTGGAAGCATAGTGTTCTCCAGCAGTTCTTTGTACACCTGGGCGGTCATAATTCCTTGAATACGACGTATTGGACCAACGCCGTTTCGACTGAAGCAGCCTGAAATGATAAATACATGAAAGAGCAATTATGAAAATAATATTTGTGAAGGTTTACCCCAAACCATGATACTTCCACCGCCATGTTTCACCGTTGGAACCTGGTATCTCGGGTTATATCGCTGTCCTTTAGGCCTTCGTACGTATCTGATGCCGTCCGATGAAAACAAATTGAATTTACTTTCATCTGACCACAAAACTTTCTCCCAGTCCGACTTCGACCAATGTTGAAATCGTCTGGCAAAGCTTAAACGAGCCTGTCGGTTCTTTGGTGATATAAGGGGTTTTTTTGCTGGTCGACGGCCGAAAAGTTTTGCGTCACATAGACGGCGTCGAATAGTTCGGGAACTCAAGTTGAGGTGCAATTGCTGTGTAGCGTATTTGTTGACATCAGTTGCAGTCTTCCGTGGATCGTTTTTAACGATCCGAATCATGGATCTATCCTGCCGTTCCGTTGATTTACGGGGCGGCCGCTGCCAGGTTTCCTGTCTAGCGATTTAGTCTGCAAAAACCGCTTATAAATTCTTCCAACTGTTGTATGACTGACTCCGAAATCCGCAGCGATTTGACGATCGGTTTTCCCCGACTGTTTAGCTTTGACAATGGCACAACGTGCATCGTTACTCAACGTTTTTTTCTTCATTGTTAATTGTGATTATTACCACAACGCACACTATCTTATAAAACTTTAAGAAAACGAAAAACAAACAATCAATTATGTAGGTGCAATTTTTTTGTCCGGCTTAATTTTGATAGCTGTTGACAGTTTCAGGTACACTCTAAAAGGAATTTAATAAATGTTCGAAGTAATAACCCTAAATTAAACTCTACATTAATATTAATCAATTAGTACGATAACATCACTCAAGATAACAGAAATAAGTGAGAACCTTTCAAAACAAGCTTTGCATACAGTTTGGTGCATGTTTTATGTCCGCTACTGTATATAGCAGTACAGTATTTCTCTCCAATATTTCTAAGTCAGATATGACGAGAGAAAAATTTTAGTAAAGTCAGACGATGTGTACAAAAATAAACCCAAAAGGAGAGAGTTTCTCTCCCATGTAGATAACAAAACGGAATGTGTACAAAACAACCGCTAGAACTTTCACAAGCAATTGGTAGTACGTGAGCACGATCAGGCGTGCATTCTTTTGTCTGTCAAAGTGGCGAATTCGTCCATGCCTTGACTTACCCCGCAGTGGGATGTTAGGCAAAGGAATGCGTGCTTGGTTCGAGTACTGCTATATCCAAGCCCTTCGCTCAATTTCCAATACTTCTATTCAATTTTCACAACCTGCCGTACATTGCAGAACTATCAACACTTTCTTTTCATATCTTTCATTTCTAGCAAACATTACTTTCCACTCTTGAGGCCTCAGGGTAATGACCGCTTTTTGAAGTTCAATCGACCTAGTCTACATTATTTGAATTAAAGAAGTGTGAGCAAGAGGAAAACAGAGTAGTGGAAAAATAAAGAACATTTTCACCTCCGTGTGTTAGACAAATAAAGAGGGTTAAGCGTCGAAGAAAGGTCTAAAGGTCTATTCGGCTTTATATTACATTATCACAACAGATTTTGGAATGATTTAATTTTGACGTTATTTTGGGGAGAGGTTTCAACATTGAAATGATTTGATTATCCATTGGCGTTTCCGAATCTACGGAATTTGGTACCAAAATTACTCATTCTTCCTCATTCATCTGCGAAGGTGGCAAGAGTTTTTTTTCCGTTTACAATGCAAACAAAACTAAAATTCGAAACAGGTTGGGGACAAACATGATAAAGAGAATTTTGTCAACCAACAATTTTGTTGCTTTCAATCAGGAAAAATCAGTAGAATTTAAAATAAATCAACACATAAAAGCCAAGTACAATTACCATATCTACGAGTCGGTTAGAAGAGAGACCAAAAAACAGTGAACATTTGTTATTGTCATATGGGTTAAATTACATATGTTTAGTTTCAATATTAATCAGGTAAACAAATAATATATATATATATATATATATATATATATATATATATATATATATATATATATATATATATATATATATATATATATATATATATATATATATTAGTTCTAAGAGTTCAGTTTGCTATAACATATTTGATAAAATCTGAACTTAAAATAACACTAAGAATGCTTTAAACTGTTTTTTAATCAGTTGGAAAGAAATTAATTCAAACATTATTATTTTTTCAGCTAAGAAAACCTTGTGTTATTCCACCTGGCTACCAATTATTTTCAATCACAAAATGGCCATTGGTTGAATGGGGTACATATTTAATACTACAGCAGATTAAGTGAATGAAACGTCATATTTGCCAAGCGTTTACAAAGTAAAATGCTCTGCGTGGTTCCTTGCATAATTAAACACCATTCATTGACAATTTCCTATATTGTACCCATGTTGACAATCACTCTTATAGTTGATAATTATAAGTAAACAGTATCCTCTACAGTCAGTAGAGGACCATGTGTCAGTATGTCAGATGTAAAAATGCCAAATAACGTTTTGTTGAATAGGCGGTTACATTCGTTTACATTCGCAGGATAAAGCTAACTAACGCCATGCAAAGAATTCTGAAAAAACATGGTCTTCAGGCAGTTTACAAGAGCGGCCCAACTTTGAAAGATACTTTGTGTTCCCTCAAAGACAAAGTTCCAATGGATGAGAAGTCAGGGATTTATGAAATCCCTTGCAAGAGTTGCCCAGCGCTTTATATAGGCCAAACCCGCCGAAAAATGAAAGTTCGTCTAAGGGAACATAAAAACGCCGTGGACAATGGAAGGGACTCTGAATCGAGAGTAGCTGCACACTCTATGGAGCATAATCATGCAATAGACTGGGATCGAGCTAAATTAAAAAAATGTGTCGGGAAAGTATCCCATTTGAATGCATGGGAATCCATGTTCATCGCCACAACTGAGCAGCCGCTGATGAACGAAGATGATGCTCCAATATCATCGTCCCTTTTCAATTTGACGACAAGGAAAATAAAATGATTCCTTTATATGTGTGACGTGTACTATATCTAGTATGAAGCTGTGATCGTTCTCTTTATGTAATCAGTTGGACATCGTCCTGTAGATGGGCAGCATCGAGCCCGAAACCGGTCGACAGTAAAAGGTAAATTTTATGTTCCTTTTTCGTTTGTAAGAATCATAAGTGTTGTGTCCAATCTCGCGTCGCGTTTCCATAAGTGTACTGCAGTTCTTACGTTGGCACCAAATCAAAATAATGAGTACATTCGTTTTATTTTCGTTTTATTTTATGTCAAAATGTTGGTATATAATCCAAAACATAATAAATCTTACAATGACGATATGGCATACAGTAACCATCTGTGTTAGTGAAAAGAATTTATAGTTAAAAACATTGAAGAACAAGTCCATATATTGTAACAATGTATCTTAAATACAGCCTATAAATTGGATTATGCGGCAAATGTTTTTTCATCATGCGGGCTTTTCTTGAATTTTTTAGAATCCAGTTTTTTTCCAGCTTTTTTTGTTGCATTCTTCCCGTTTATTCAAAACAAATATTGGCAACGCTGGTCATGAATCAAAATGATTACATGCCATACTCCAATCTCTACGCATGTTAGAACGGGCAAATTCAAGTCGGTTTGTTCTATGACGGGGCGAAAGTCGTGGTGCCTGCTTCAATTTTTGTCGCCAAATGTTTGGAGGGTCTTATAAAATTGAATGTGAAACATAAAGCATAAGGTCAGCCTTTAGCTGGTTCCAACTTTTGAGTGAGTTGCTTGCAGCGTTGATTATTCTGCGTTGACATCTTTTTGGCAACTTTTTCTTGGGTCCATCTTTTTTATTTTTTCCATATCCATCAAGATTTTTCAAAACATTCAAAACAACTTTATGAGATCTGTTCAAACGACGAGCAGTTTCATGAAAACTGATATCACAATCACGAGAAGCCAAAATCTTCACACTTCCTGCTTTGACAAATACGTTCCACGTGATATTTTAGAGCCTATACAAAATACGTCATAACATGTTAATTGGTGAAAGAAAACTGAGCTGCAGTTGAAGTGAATGGCATTATTCAGGTATTAGTTCAATAGTTGTTTCTTTTGCTATTTATAAAGGGTGTTTATTGATGCAGATGTGTAGTGGTGTTAGTCAGCTCTCCTACATGGTCTTTACGAAATAATGAATAAAGAAAACAAATACACTCTCAAAAAAATTCAAACGTGTGTTGAGTAGTTCTATTGTTATGAAACGGAGTGTATGAGCGGAAAGACTGCAAAAACATATGGCCCTAAACAATTTTATGACTGGTCGGGGCTTGCAACCGAAGCTGATTCCACAGATACTTGAGTATTGTTGCAGGATATATTTCTGGAACCAAACTATATCATGCATTTATAACAACACACAAAATAGGCATCTATACAAGTGAATACTCTAACGATGGCATAATACTATGACATGGAAACCGTCCAACAGCATGCATCCAAGACGAAACTCTAGGCTATGAAATAATTGTTAACCTAGTAAATTAAAAGTAGCTATTACGGTCAAAATGTTATTTTCTTAGATTTAGTTGAAAAAAATGTTATCAATAATCACAACAAGCAGGTGGTTAATAATTTCAAAGAAGAAACTAATTCCATAATTTGTCCAGACACTTCAGCCATTCACTCATGAATGTCCAGACAATTCAGCCATTCACTAATGAAAGAGAACAAATTATTGGCTCGGTAAAGATCATAAAACTGAGCCACAGTAGCTTAAAAAGTGACCAACATTCTATGTAGCGGCAACTCAAGACAAATTGAAAAAACGAATTGTTTATCCGTGAAATGATCTTACAATTGAACCAGCTCACAATAGTTTTAGTTTTTGGAGTTTAGCTATGAGAATGCGTGGCGGGCTGTTAGTTTTCTGGACATAACAAAAACAACACGTCGTGAAAATTTCATCAATTTTTACTTAGGAGTTATAGAAGAATTTTTTTTTTTGGCAATTGACATGATTAGAACCAAAGCATGTTTTGGCTTTTCCTTGCAGTTTTCCTCCATCATGAACATTTTCTGGGTTAACTTCATCAAAACATATTTTTTAGTGTTTTTGAACAAATGTTCTTATCATTTCAACAAAAAAGTTCTATTATGCTCCATTCTCCGATGTTAGGGAATATCTGCAAATGTTCGTAAGTCGTCTTTTTTTTATCCTCTGTTCGGGACATAAACCACTGCGACCAGTAATTTGATCTATTGTAGTATACCCCGTAGCCTTTGTTTAGTGCATGTCGAGTTACTTCATCACTATTGAGAAATGATGAAGTATTCGGTGTTGTTACAGGTGTCATTGTTTGTTTGTTGGCAATGAATCAGGTTTAATTGAAAGTTTCCGCTGTTTAAACCCTTTGTGAGCGATAGCACTCTTCAAAGGCGCGCCCCTTTATCAGTCAACACCGGATTCATTGCAACAAAACAAACAATAACTCCGATACTGACCGTGCATCAGAATCCTAGTCCTAACCAATTCAAACTATAGAACATCAAATAGAAAATGAGAAATCACATAAATGAAGACTAACCATGTTTTCTTTATTCCAAGCTCATGTTCGATGGCGCAACCCGAGTATTGTCACTTTTCACAAGACATAAAATGTAATAAGGACTATTATACGTTCCTTTGGCTACAAAAACAAACATGTTCCCTAGTTTGAATTAATTAGGACTTGGGTTCGGTGGTAGATCTGATACCCCGTAACGCACCACGAAAAGGTGATCTACCAGCGTTACGGGTTGAATCGTTTTGTTGGAAAAACAACAAAATCGTTCAAACATCCATAAATTCTATGCGTGAACAAAGTTTCAAGAAAATCTGATACTTGAACGATATAAAAAATCCTTAAATGTATTCAAACGTGCCCACTGTCCCATTATCTGTTTTAATGATAATACTGACTATAGGGATTTGAATGCTTACAAGCTGTGTTTTAACAAAATTTATGGTACGACTTTATAGGAAGTAAAGATTGGAAATAAGAAAATTTGAACTGTGTCAACAAATAAGATAATTCTGATGGGCGATATGCATTGATGGGCCAAGAACTATTATATGCATTCATTTAAATAGTGTAACTATTGGTAATATTCACCACTGACGGAATTCTGGATTTGGACCACTAGGGGCAAACCCAGCGAAGAGATGACCATCTTGAATAACTACTTCGAATACCACTACATAGATAAAAAGAAACACTGAATTTTCTGCGTTATCTAATGCACATAAAGGGAATGCTAGGTTTGGCAGAAAATAATGGGATATTTCATGTAAATTTAAGCCAGATATCGCCTAAATATAGCCTGTTGTATGAAAGATTGCAAACAATATCGTTGTTTATGCACCTTTGGCGTGGAATTACACGTGGGGAAATCTTACGCGCTTGTTAAAATTAATTATTTTTTTCTGTGTACATAACAAAGGGGAAATTCTGGTCTAGGTGCTTATTCAACCATATTTAACCTGAAAAATCATAAATATGCATCAGTAGTTTCTCGATAACAATATGAGAAAAATTTAGGTCAGGCACTTATTTTCAAATAACTCAATTCTAGATCCATAGACCTAAATTAGACCCATACCTCAAAAATACAAAATATTACAAAAGTGACAATAAATCTACATGAACCAGCTGAAAATTTACAAAAGAAAGATATGAAAAAAAAATGCTTTTCGCTTAACAAACAAGTGTTGCAATGTACCTCAAACTCTAACACCATAAATCTGGCCAATGACCTTTCTATAGCGGGTGTGTTGGGCTGTGCCGAGCCTCCCAAACAGATGAACCCGTACCCGGTTCAACTGGATCGTTTGACTGCTGCGGAAACCAATCATCGCCTACCATCGGTTTCCTGATTCTGCAAACCGATTGCCAAAGATAGTTCTATCCGTTTCCCAATTTCGCATCTTTAAAAAAAATCAATTTGTGTTCACCCGCAACGAACTGTTCACCGTGATGCATTCAACACCTCTCCGTCCGTCCACCTGGAGCAGGGTGCAAATTGCCTTAAATGGGTAAATGATTTCCCTTGCTCCAACTGAGTCGGTCGGGTCCATAACGAGGCTATTTCGAGTCCGAGCTGTAAATAATGATGTTAAATCTAATCGTTTTTTTTTCGCGCTCATTTTCGCCTTAAAAAATTTGTCTGTATCACATCCGCAAACACATTCGGGGTCCTGTTAGGCAATTAGCCATTTTCCGAAACTATTAGATTGATTGCAAACACCTCGCGATGTAGGTTGATGCAACTGATGACCGCTGCTGAAGTCTGGAGTGTACAACCCCTTCCCTCTAAGTGGTTCCTAAACGATGGTTGTGGCCCCGGAAGTGAACCCTCGAAGCACTCCGGGCTGCTGGTGAGTGCTTCAGAACTGGTAAATTATACACATTGGAGCACGAAAAATAAGATCGATGCACTGCAATTCTAGTGTGTATAACCTAGTATTTGCAGCTTGTTTTCGATCTAGACTACAACACGTACTGATTGCCCGTTTCGTTTTGTGCAATAAGTGTTGCTATTGCTTTTAAAGGGGGAGGGACCCTCAGAACGGGCCCAAAAGTGCTTTCAAAATAACTATTTAAGGCAAATTTGCCTAAATGCAAGGAAGTTTTCAAACGGTTTCCTAAATGGTAACAATTTTCCTATTAGCGAACGATACAATCAACACTCAATTTTCAGAGCCCCTCTCAAAGTGCTAATGGATCTCAATATTTTTCTCGGCACTTCGGTAATGATTGCACCGCACTCTTTGCTACCATTGGCCGAACCGCACGCGGCCGCCGCCATCAAAATAGGCAGCAGAAGTAACAACAGCAAAAACAGCGAACTGGATTTCCTCCGGCTGATCCGTGCTGCTGAACGACGGCAGTGTTAAAGTTTCAAATAGCCCAGAAACAACTGAGAGTAACATAAATGGACACAGGCGTGCACAGGAGGGACTTGGAAATCACAACAATTGACTTGATAGCCGTGGATGATGCGTGGTAGGGATATTCATTCTTTTGTTTTGTGTTGTTTCTCTCAAAACTTCGCTTCTGGGGTTTCAACGTTTCAAATATTAATTAAAACGATTGAAGTTGATTTCATCCAAATGACACATCGCTTGATAGTTGCGTTAATGAAACATCTAGTGCAATCTTGTATGCCATTTGTTGTTTCCTTATATGCAAGAAGTATTAATGCAAATGTATGTCTCTCAAATTCCCAGCCATTCTGTCCCAGTTACACTATCCTATAGTTGCCGTGCTACTTGTACCTGTCTAGCAAGCTATTGGTCAACCATCTGCCCCTAACTCCTGAAAGGGGCTATAGGAACCGAGGACTTGATGGCAGCCGCAGTCATGAGCAGCATTTATCAACTTAAATAAGTTAACTGCCAAACGCTTTCCAATCGATGATGTGACCCATTAACCTCGAGTAATTGGCACTCCACTTACCTACACCAAAAAGCTATGTATTGTTAATAACAATATTAATAATCGATTCCGCAAAGTGTAAAACACAACCCAAGCAACACATAACCGTAATAATTGGTTACAGTTACTCGATTGTGACTGAAATAAGTCACAATGAAGTTACCTAAAGCAATTTGCAACAAGTGTGTTGCTAGGGAACTGAGCCTTATAAATAAACGAACTAATTAAAAAAAATTGGCTCTGGTAGCAATTTCAAGTCTGGTTGTTAAGAGAATAAAAATCTCTTATTTCTTCATTCCTCGTAATATCATAGCTTGAAGAACTCTACTGAATGCATTAAAAAATGACTGACTTTAGTGATGCTAGTGGTGAATCAACCTATGCTTCGCCAATTGTAGCAACCCTGTTTGTACAGAAAAAAAATTATCAATTGATTTGATGGACATTGCCGAAGGTATCTTCAAGTACCTCGAAATTTTTGACCCACTCAAAAACAGTGAAAACTTTTATGAAGCAATTGTCAATAAAATGGCCCCTCCTTGCAGCAATCATTTCCTTCGATGGAAAAGTTTCGAATTGAGTTCGGGGATTTGATCACTGTTCTGCAGTGGAATTGTCGAAGAAAGGGTTTTCCGATCAAAATTTGGTCAAACACTAATGAGCATTTCCAGACAGAAACGCTTAAAAATATATTGATTTTGCCTCAACAGTTTCCGGTTGCAATGAAATCAGACTATTCAGTGTTCTTCAACAAAACAAGAAAACATTCCCCCTTCGAATTTTTTAAACAAAATTTAAAAAAAACTGGAAGTTATATCCTAAAATCTGGTGAAGAGTTTAAGATGGTCATTTCTTTAATTTTTTAAAATTTTTGTTTTTAAATTTTTATACATTTTTCAACTTATGTGAAATTGCGTATTTTATAATATTACTTTACCAAAAATTTACTCTTAGTATTTGTTTTTTATAAAAAAGCACATAAAAACTGGTAAACCCAGCCGTTCTGAAGTTATTGCGAGTTTTATGAAAAGGAAATTTTGTTGTAAAAATATTTTCAGTCATTTTCAAATGTTAGTCGCGATGTCAAGAAAAACATGTATGAAACATGATCGATTATTGAATAAGAAACAAATATTTATCAGACATGGAGGCTGTCAGCCTTACCCGTTTCTGTTTACACGCAACGGAAGTGATACAATCTGATGCCACAGAGAACAGACATCCAAACTGGAATATATTTTTCAAAAAAACTTATGTAAGGATTCAAATTCAAACTCGTTAAAACACTTTTGCCATCTCTCGGGCTGTTGCCACTTGCAATTCGATCACGGTGGCCATGTTTATTTGTTTCTCACACCTTTATAGCTTCAGTAAAGCTGACTGATAATTTTATAAAAAATGTCTTCATTTGTTTGGCAAAAAAACAAATTCCTTTTTTGGAGAAAAATCGCGGACTATCGTGAAAATTGACCTCCCTTTATTCTGGCTTAATAGAAACAGTCTTCTTGACAAAATGAGATATAATTTACTCATTCACTTGTTTGAGATTTTTAGTGAACAGCACCCGAAATGAGAAAGATTCGTTAACCGTGCGCTGAAGGTAAGAGGAACTGAACTGTCAAAACTTTTCAGTTGATGACGAAAATTTCATGTTCACAAATTGCAGTCAATCAATTACGCGGTTATTCTGAAAACATAACGATCACGAGGTTTTGTATTCTGCAATGGAAGTAAGGCTTCTCAGACTGTGTTTAAAAATTATAACATCGTGAATGAAAACCCAGGACGCAGCGTTGCTATTGTGCTGTTATTGTGTCAGCGGATGAACGTTGGAATCCGTGAACAGAGAATCAATTTTTTTTCAAAATCTCTACGCAACTGGTGCTTGAGCTTGAGTAGTAGTGGAGAGATGAATCTTGCGTAACACTAAGGAATATATTGTAAATTGAGGATGCACCTTGGGCCTCAAATTGAGATGTTTTGGTGGGAGTGTGTATCGCGCATTCATCAGTTGGACACAACTGGTATGCATTTGCAACAAAACTGGATAAAACACTCCATTGGAATTTACGGAGGGGTGAATCGTTACAACATTTTTCATGTGCACATCACATGTTGTAATTGATTCTCTGAAATTGAAAAGTTCTTGAAAACAAACATTTTCACCTACTAATTGCACACATATTCAATATTTTCTTCCTCAATACATTTAGCAGGTCAAGTAAAAACGGTGGATTTGTCAGCTTGGCACTCATGTCTCACTTGCGGATTTAAAGCTGTTTCCAGCCATTTCCAGAAATCAGAATCATGTTCAATGAAACCTATTTCTGACAGATCTTATTGCAGTACAGTATTACACTTAGCACCCAAATACCCCTCAGAGTGTCGTTGTTTCGATTGCTGCTGTATTCTTAGACATTGATTTAATTTTTATGAATACCAGCATGATTGACTGTACCTTAGCCGTAGGCTTCTGGAGAGAAGTGAACATAATTTCTTTTCCGCGAAAGCTTGAACAAAAAAAATGTCTGCAGTTCTGGCAACTCACAGCAAGACACCCAGTTACTGCATCTATAATGATTTTTCAGGACCATTAGGCGTGTATCCACAAATCTGCATCCTTGGGAAACCTGTTAAAGGATTATCCCCAACTAATATCTTGCATATTTGCACACCAATAGAACTTGCACTTGCGGCCCATGTCTTTTCTGATAAACAATGTTTTGCAGATGAAAATTTTGACATTAGGTCCACCAAGATGTATGCCGGTTGGTGACGTCAATAGACAGCGATTCCAGCGCCGGCACGGTATTGCCAGTTACAATGGTTATGAAATGGCAGTTAAATGTCTTACACACTTATTGAATTTGACTTGGATGTCTGTTCTCTGTGCTGATGCTTTTTGAAGTAAATGATCTAACTCAAAAGTTTTTTTTTTGCAAAAACGGTTAATAAGGTAACGGAATGTAACGTTAGCCTAGCTCCTTCAATCGGCCTATGTACCAACTATGTCATTAATTCAGCGATAATTTACAAAAAAACAAAAGAACTTGACGAATGGAAATCTTAAAACTGCTTCTTCTCTCTCTTAACAAAACTATCCGAAACATACACACATATCCAAAAGCATCCATTTGGTTCTTTTCCAACGCGTCCAAACAGTTACGAGTAAGTCTGACTGCCACCATGGCTGAGAAAAAATTGCCTGTTTTTTAATAATCTATTATGAAAAAAACATTTTGTTGCGGACATTATGTTGGGGCTTTATTAAACCTGTTGATGACGACTAAACTAAATAAATAAATAAATTACGACAAACAATTGAGAAGGGCCCAAAAAATTGCAAAAAAAAACAAAAAATCGCAATAACTTGAGAACGGCTAGGCCAACAATTTTTTTTTTATGTGGTTTCAAATTGAAAATAATGCATTAAATCTAGTTTCGGTATATTTCATTACAAAATCAATACAATACAATTTATCATTTTCAATATTTAAAAAAAATTCATATATATCTAAAAATAATTGAAACAAAAAAAGAAATGACCATCTTAAACTCTTCACCAGCTTTAAGGACATAATATCAGACATAAACTATTCTTTAAAAATAAAAATAAAGAGGACCGAAGGAGGGGTCTTTTAGAAAAATCTACGTTTTATGTTTTTAAAGCATGAATTTACGAAGGTTTTAGTTTCAGTATATTTTTTCTTGAAGAACATTTCATTATCTATAACTTTTTCTTATACGACATTTTGATCAGATGAGTCGTTTGCGAAGAAAAGTTTATTGGAAAATTAAAATCCACAATTTAAATACGCCCTTATCGAAAATTCGTCCATGATAATTTTGGATTTTCTTATGGCAAACGTAATTTTGTATAGAAATCAATATATGGACATAATTTCATTCAGATCGGAGAGAGTAGGTTTCAACCGGTTTACTATTCTGACTGGAAATCCTCTTATGTTTGTCAGCCGATCAAAGTTTTAATTAATAAGTCAAATTCTGTTTCTTTTTCAAGTTCAGTTAATACAGAGTACAGGAGAAATATTCAGCTTAACTTTCTTTTTACCGAACGCGAATTGCCGGGTCTTTTGTTTAACACCTGCCATAAGATTTTGTACCGTCTCCTTGTCCACTTTATTCGCCGCAGAACGCCAGTTTGCCTTGAACTGTTTCTCGCTTACAACAGCTTTCTGAGTTTTCTTAAGGTTTCGCTTGACGATGGCCTAATATTGTTCGAATGGGGGGAACTCTGGCGTGTTTGGACGGTTTTAGTCCTTGGGCACCACTTGAACATTGTTGGCAGCATACCTTCCTCTCCAACCTGATCTTGGATAGCGCGCTTCAAGCTCAAACTCGACCAGTTCCAGGAACGTCATTCAACTGGAAACCTCCATCGCGATGGTGGGATCAGCAATGCACCGATGCTTACAGTCCGGAGTTTAAATTCCGACGCGTTTAAAGTTTTCCGTAGACGTGGAACACCTGAGCACTTCGAAGTATATATGGCTCTCGAACGCGAACTTAAGAGCCTCATCAAGGCCAAGAAACGCGGTTACTGGCGAAGATTCGTGGATGAGCTATCGCGCGAAACGTCAATGAGTACACACTTAGAAATTATAAATTTTACACGAGACGTAACTCATGTTTGTAAAAAGTCGGGGATCGTAAAGAAAGATTTCGGGTAAAATTATGTCTCCCGAGACTGACACATACGCAATTCGACGAAAGATGTGTTTTATTGAATTTATTTTCTCATCTCTTTCAACTCATTCTTATGTGCTAAAGGACGCTTGAATGTGTCGGTCTCAGCAGACAGAAATTTACATGACATTTTGATAGTGTGTACTCTTTGGAACACGGCGCGAAGATTGCGTAACTGAACTACGAACAACGAGAGCGAGGAGTACTCGGACCATCGCATAACCGAGAGTTCGGTAGTTCGATGACCCTTTCGTGTGGCAATACGGCTCCAGGGGCTGATAGGATCAAGTTCAACTTGCTTATGAACCTCTCAGACGTCGCTAAGTGGTGTATGTTGAACTTGTTTAATCAAGTTCTGAAATTAAACATTGTAACGGGTGATTAGAGACGGGTGAGAATTATCGCTATTCAAAAAGCTGGTAAACCTTCTTCCGACCACAACCCTATCGACCCATCGTGATGTTATCTTGTATTCGAAAGTTGTTGGAGAAAATGATCCTTTTCCGTCTGTACAAATGGGTTGAGACGAACAACCTCGATTCATTTTGATTTATCCATGAATCGCAGAGCATCATCGTCCTATGATTGCTCCGGTGATTTTTGCTGCAAAGTTTGGCCAAGTTAATTCCACTAAATCGTTCTTCACTGACGGATCTTTGATAGAGGAGTCAGCAGGCTTTGGCATATTCAATGAAATTTATAGCGCTAATCGTAAACTTCAAGCTCTTTGTTCCGTATATGTTGCTGAATTAGCGGCAATACACTTTACGCTAGAAATGGTTGCCTCATTAACACCGGATCAGTACTACATTTTCACGGATAGCCTCAGTTCTATAGAGGCTGTTCGCTCATTAAGGCCGGTAAAGCACTCCTCGTATTTTATCATGAAAATATAGGAGCTTCTAAGTGCTTTATCTTCGCGTTATTTTATCATCACCTTTGTATGGGTCCCATCTCATTGTTCAATTCCGCATGAATTGCTTGCAAAAGTGGGCGCTATGCAAGGCGATATTTATGATCGACAAATCGCCTTCAACGATTTTTTTTACTATTTTTCGTCAACAGTCACTCGTCAGCTGGCAGTATAAATAAAGTAAAGGAGATTTTGGGCGATGGCAACACTATCATCCCAAAGGTGTCGAAGAAATCTTGGTTTAGGGGGATGGATGTGGGTCGAGACTTCATTCGTGTCATGTCTCGCTTCATGTCCAATCATTATTCTTTGAACGCTCATTTATACCGGGTTGGGCTGAGCGACAGCAATCTCTGTGAATGCGGACAAGGTTTGTACTGAGCATCGTGGAGTCAGATCTGAGGTTTATGATTCCCTTCGGGCTCGAGGTAGACAACCCAATGTGCCAATTCGAGATATTTTGGCTGTGCGTGATTTGGAGTACATGAAATTCATTTATGTGTTTTAACTAACATTAGCCTTAGGTTGTAGTTAGTTTAACCTGTATGTTTACTGTAAGTTTTTTTTTATCGGTGTATGTGTGTGTATATTTTTCTTTTCAAGAAATTACCTTGAAGGAAATATATTCGAATATAATATATAATTAAATTTTGACTGGATATAGGATTCCATGCCATTATGGGGGCACATATTCGTCACAACATCTTCAAATAACTGATCCAATGTATGTAAATTAAGCTTTATACCTGTATAGAACTGTCCTTCAAATTTTGGATTTTATCCGATAAATACATGAGATTTTAAAGTAAATTAACTGTGTTGCAATAATGTCGTTTTCGCCCACTATGGCCGAATTGACAATTCACAAAGACACAATCTGACATGAGAAACGTTGTACTGTCCACAAATGCTATTTTCCTAATAATTTATTTCATAGCCACCATCGAGTCAGAATCCGGTCCAAACAGGTTTTGAAATTCAACCTGAAGTTCGTTACTATGGCCCAGCCTACACACGCTTCTGTCCTCCTGCCAAAACGTATCAAAAGTTCAAAGTACAGAATCACAGCATACGATAAAAACCTTTTAGGCGCGCTAATCGATAGGAAAAATATAACACGTGCATTTAGAGTTCTCATTGGCGATACTTCAACCGCTGCTTAGACTGTTGGAAGCTGCCTTTTGCCTAAAGACATGTTTACCGCGTGAACTCCGGACCAGACCTAGGCACAGTTAGCCGGAAATGGCCAATTTGGTGGTATACATTTTTCTCCCGCGCGGTGTACTTCATTTATTGGATTTTTTGCCCTCCACTTCGCTTTTGATTATTGATTTCTACCAACTTGTTGTTGGGGCGTGGAGCTACTGCTACTAATGGCTGTGCTTTATGCTATGATCACTATTTTTGCCTACAGTCTACAGCTATCGGCCAGTCAATTGGCTAGATATGTATGGAAGTCTATCAGAATACTTTTAACTGCCAGGTTTGCGGTACCGTGGATTTCGTGGCGAATTATTGTTTTATAACATAGGACCGGGGTGGTGTGGCCCGGCCAACCGAAGTAGACTTGAATGGACCGGAGATTGGCTTTGCACTATGGTGGTTTCCTTGTTTTAAGCGGGTCGGCAATTAAAATCAAATGACTCTATCAAAGTTCTATTGTGTTGGGAATCATAATTGTTTCCTACAAAATATTCGGTGTCGATCGACCGGCATGGAAATGAGCTGACAAACGAGATATCACGATGAGGTGGTGAATGAAGCATGAGTACACAGAAAATTGCACTGAATCAACATGGTCAGCTGTTTACATTTTTTAAATCTCGTTCCAAACACTGACATAGCATGTCACTGTTTGATTTAAAGCAAAGAACGATCAAAATCTTCTAACAGTGTACCTACCCAAACGAGGTGGTAATAACTATATTCTAGTCCACGGGAAAAGAAGAGAATCGACAGTAATTACGGAACCAAAAATCGACCTAAACAAAGCCTACACAGACGCGCGTGCTCCAATCTTGCTTGCCAAAGGATGGAGACGAAGCACCACGGACCAACAAAGCCCCCATTCAACGAACCACTTCTCGTTCATCATCTTCGGCGCAATTCATATTCTGGACTCGGCGAAAGGGTAGAAGTCAGGCAACTCGTTGTCTTATGCTCCGATCAGTGTGGTCCGAAACTGGGCATCGTTTATGTGCTAATAAATGAATCGAGATTTTGTTGCCGCATTTTACTGGAGATTCCCGGTCTATTATGATGTGTGCATATTGTTACGTTTTCGGCTAATCATCGTCATAACGAGCTGGAGAATTCTCTCAGAAAAGGAAAAGACCCTTAATTGAAACAGCGAAGAACGAGTGTGAGTGGATAGCACTGCAAACGGGATGACCGAGCACCGGAAATGGGCCATAGTGTCTAGTTTGTGGAGCTTTGTCGGGCAACACCCGATCAGGTCAATAATCAAAAGATACATTCTCCAGAAGAAAGCAAAAGAAGTCGTTCTTTTATAGTTATGTAAATTTGAATGGGCCATGATAAGTGTGTGAACGAGGCGACAGAGATATGAACCTGTTCTATGGAATCGTATCGAGTTTTGATAAAAAAAAAGTTTTGGCGAACATTTCCTTGGATTCATAGTTCCCCTCCTCATGCGTGACAAGAAATGGCGGCGGAGTTTGGTGGAAAAGCTTTGTTTGGAATTGCATGAAGGTTTCTTGGAAATTTAAGTTTATTTCCTGTTACAATTAACTTATTTCATAGTCGCAACATAGTATTCTTAATTCGTTTTACCTATTATCCATTGATGCCAACCATGTTTGCTGACCTTTCTTATCACATCCTTGGCCGCCAAAATGCTACGCTACTGCAAAAAAGGTTTTAGTTCCTTGTAGTGCGTTTATATTGATGCATACTCGCCAAATTTCAGTGCGATACTGCCCTTAATTTTTTTTTTGACAGCTGATTGTTTTTGAGGAGTTTGGCTTCATGTTGAATATGGATTAAAACAATTTTCGTTCTCTCATAAAACATTATTTTTTGAGAGACAAAACGGCGAAGGAAACAAAAGAAAAGTTGATAAGTATTATAGGGCAAATGATCCGTCAGATTACACCGTTATATATAATTTTCGAGAGTTTCGTGGTAGACGCTACTCCACTACCGATCAAGTCCGCAGCGGCAGGCCCTCCGATGCGGTTACAAAAAGGTTGATGAAATGGTGTTGACTAACCGGAAAGAGAAGGTGCGTGAGCTTGCAGATGCAACAAACATTACTACTAAGCGCACACGCCATATTTTGATATATGAAAAAATTATCCCGCCATTGGGTGCCGCGCATGCTCTCTCGTAACCAAAAACACGAACGCGAGAGCACTTCGAAATAGTGTTTAGACTTGCTGATGCGGAATCGGAAGGACTTGTGGCGTGGACTTGTAACTGTTGATGTAACCTGGATCAACTATTTCACACCAGCAAACAGAGTGAGTGCCCAGCAATGGAAGGAGCCGGCACGAGTGCTCCGAAGCGGCCTGAGGAGGCTAAATGGGCCCAAAAGATTTTGGTGTCGGTTTCCTGGGATTGTCATGGACTATCTCAAAAGAATGAAAACATCAACAGCGATTATTACTATGCATTATTTGCAACAAAATGCGCTGACGCACAAGAGCATCACAACCATGCATTTTGCAGACCTTCCGGAAAATTACTTTTCGGACGGGATCAATAAATTGTAAAATCGCTGGAAATACGGGGCTACATTGAATAAAATTTTAAAAAAATATTGGAAAAACATTTTTTTTTCAAGTAGGTTACTTTTCACCCCACCTAGAAACTGTTGATGTTCTGTTGGTGTATAAAAGTTATGTTTTGTTAAGCGTTCAATTTAATCAATTCTTTCAGAGACGATGTTGCCTACAATCAAAAATATTGTACATTATTAACGTTTTTTCAATGTTTGAATGTTGATAAACAAACAACTCGAATCTCGAAACATAAGATGGCAACAAAAATATGGTCCAACCTTACTGGTGGAATGCATGTAATAAAAATAGATTTTGTATCGAATCTAATCTTTCTTTCTGTGTGATTGTGAAAGGTGCCTATATTATGGAATATGTTGCTATTTATAGAATATGTTCTAATATTCAACTGAAGGGTGTACCGTTTAAAATCCGGACCCACAAAATTCATTCTCAAAATTTGAATTTTTATCCGATTTTCACCAAATTTACAAGGAGTCAAGAGAAGCAATTTAAATTAGTATTGGCATCATTCATTCAATTTAATTCACCTATATATCAGATCAACAGTCCGACGTTCTTTGAACCACTTTATGATACCAGAAACCGTGTAATTCGCGATTCCCAACTTTTTTTTTTTTCGATGGCACGATGCGACAGATCCTTCTTCTCAAAATACTCGGGCAAAACTTTTTCGCACACGCACTTTTCTTACATAGCCATTTGGAAAACTTTTGCGCACTTGATGAAATCAAACAAATACAATCAAATATCCACAATACATATTAAACTATGTCTACGCAAAATTTTAATTAATATTATCCAACGGATCAAAAGTAAGAGCAATTTGAGTGTGTGCGGATGTTAAACGGTACACCCCTTATCATAAGCAATGTCCATATAGTATATGGGTCTTGAAAGTTATAAAAGAATCATTTAATAAAGCTTAACTTATAAAGCTAAGCTTAACCACAAACTTAAGCCTAATATGTATGCAGCGGTCGGTTACATTATTCATTGTAACTCAAAAAGTAGATAAGCTTGTAATTAATTATCGACTGCAACTTTCTGATGTTGAGATGATTTCATTGACTTTCAGTCTTCATAATAATTGAAACCAGATCCTTGCTCTATTTTCGACGTTGCGACGTTTAATAGGCAAAATACAGTACGCCAAAACGTCGGAAGTAGGTCAGCCTAATAAGACACATATTGTTCTGAATTACAAAAAATTAAACAGCTAACTTCATTTTTCGAAAACCTATGAGGAATATGTATTGATTGTCAATCTGAAGGGTGTACGAAATCAAATTACGACACACACAAATATTCGGCAAAATTCGCCCGTTCAACCAATCATCTACATACTCTTAGGGAGTAAAATCAAACATGTTATGAATATTTTCCCATGTTTGTTTTATTCAATTTCAATTCAATATCCAAATGCACGAGCCTTCTTCTTAACACTACTCATAAGGTCCTGTTCAACATTTGCACCAACTGTTTTTTGCATGGCGATCCATTTTTTCTTCATATCTTCCTTCGATTTCACTTCTTTAGGATGCTTCCGAAGTGCCTGCTTCATGATGCCCCAGCACTTTTCAATTGGCCGCAGTTCCGATGCGTCCGGGGGGTTTAGATACTTCAGCACGAAATTGACCTACTTAGCCTTGTACCACTCCAAAACCTCTTTCGAGTAATGGCATGAGGCTAAATCCGGCCAGAAAATCGTAGGATCATCGTGTGATCTCAGAAGAGGACGTATACGCTTTTGGAAGCATTCTTTTAGGTTCACCTGTCCATTGACCGTTCCAGTTGTCATAAAAGCAAATTGCTTACCAAAACATATATATTTTGGCATACTTTGACATCTTCTGCTTTCTTACGTCCATAAGGACATCGAATTAATGATGAGCAGTGAAAAACTGGAGCCCTGGAGGCTGCCGGAAGTCTGCTTTTACATACGTTTCATCATCCATAACGAGGCAATGTGGTTTCGTCAACATCTGGGTGTAGAGCTTCCGTGCACTTGATTAACATATCGTATTATTCCGTTAATCTCGATTAGGCGCCGTTTGGACTTTGTACGTGTGTAGTCCTTCAAGTTTTTTCGCATCTTGGATAAAAGTTTTGTTGAGATTCAGTTTCTTCGCTTCATCACAAACTGAACTGTTGGGATTCCTCTTGAAAGCTTGAACTATCCGCTTGTGATCCTTAACACTATACGGAGATCCATTTTTGCCACTTTTTTCTTTCTGATTGATGGTCAAACGTTCGTGGTACCGATTCAAAACACGAGACCCCGTAGAATGTACCATTCCCAGCTCCTGCTGATGACACGATGAGAAAGATCCGGATTTTCGAGGTACGTGCGAAAAAATTCTTTGCGCCGCTGCTGTTCTTCCAACTCCATCATCGCAACGATTGCACATCTGCTAGTGGAACTTGCACAGCGTAAACAAAATACACATTGAACTAATTCCACCCAAAATTTCAATAGAAAATATCCAACGGGTAAAAAGTTACAGCCATTTAAAAGTGGTGCAATTTAATTCCGTACAACCTGTACTCATACTGTAATTCGTTTATTCGTAGATGCAATTTCGTCGCATCTACTAAGTTTCAGTCTTTGGATGGATTTGAACTGTTGGCTACTCTTTTCAAACAGAAAATTTCAAAGATCAAATAAAACTTCTGATCTACCGGTCCATAGATAGTTTAAACATTTTAAATCCCAGTACACATTTTTGTTTGTGTATATATTTTTTAGAATAGCTCCATTTTGAAAACAAACAATCACTTACTCATACGCTTCCATTAATTTGTTCAGGATTACCAACATCGAACTAACTCTAGTAGCACACATCCCAAGTAATATAGCTAAAATCATCCAGCTTTGCTAAGTTTTATTAAAGTTTAAGAAAGCCACTGGAAATCCATTTTGTTTCATTATGGAACCAAGACGAAGCAATAGGTTTAATATTTTAGTCAGGTTTATGAGAACCTACACAGCTTATTAACAACGATCATAAAACCTTGTTCTCTCAAAAAAAAAAACTCCTATCAAAGGTTGTACTACGACTGTATGAACTCGTAAAATGCTGCTTTTGAAATGCCGTTTTAGGAGTAATTCATATTATCTTATTATGATCAGTTGTAACAGCATTTTTAAACCATTTTGCCGCCAGTAAATGCATTAATAGGCAAATTGGCATTGAGGAGTATTTGAGCTGGAAGCAACAAATAACTAGCTATACACTTGCTAAGATATGTTTAATAGGACATCTGGTAGTATATATCGTGAAAAGTTGCACAACTCATTTTATAAAGTCAGAAACTTTCGAGGGATATGGATATGTTTCGTGGGATAGGGATATGGTTGGTGTATGGGTACCAAATGGGGTCTAATCATGGATGTAAGTTCGTCCCATTCGATAGATTTGATATGTCTACGCTCGATTTTTTTTCTGATTTTCTGATTCGAGGAGTTGAAAGCTGTATTCGCTCTACCCAACAAACATTTTCGCTAATCAAACCATACTGAAACTGCTAAGAAACACTTAAGTGATTTCCACATATGATTTAGAGGCCATTTAAGAATCAAAACATTATAATTCACTCTACACAGATTGTGTTCCGTAAGGGGACCCACCCCTGGATTTGGGCAAAAATAAGACAAAGTTTATATTTTTTGTGGGAAAATAAAAAGGCGTACGAACTTCCGGTTTTGACGATTAAATTTGATTATTATTCAAAATTTCAAGGGGATAAAAATTTAAAATGGTGGCTACAAAATGGCGATTTCCGTAAGCATCTGCGCGCAAAACATGGAGCGACAGCTTCAAGCCTGCAGCCTCTTGTAGTAGACAGAAATCAAATTTAGTTATCATTTCTGAGAGATAATAAAATTTTCTACGGTTGAAGTTAAATTTTAGACAATTTAAACTTAAGCTTTTGGTAAAGTGATCATTTGAACTGAAAAGTTTAATTTTTTACTACTTTTTTCCATTTCAAATGTGTTCAAAAATTATAAATAATTAATTATTAATGCCAATTTTTAATTCAAGCCGTACAAAAAATTATAACCTTTCAAACAGTTGATTGATGGAGGGAATCGAATTAATAGTTCAATCCCGGGGCTTAAAGTTAGATTGAAAAACATGGTTTCGAGAAAAACGCGTTCAAAGTTTTGAGACAGGTGTGTTCGAGACGCTGCCATTCAATAAATATTCATCGTATCAAAAAATCCTTCTAAACATATATTCCACAAATATGTGGCATTCATATTTTTGCCAAAAACAAAAAATCGATATTTTGGTTCAAATTTAAGGGAGGGTTCCCTTAAGTTTGTGTTAAGATGAGCCATATGAAAAACATTCAACGGAAACTCAGACATTTTTATTGTAAATGTTACCAATAACAACATTTTTACTACGCTCTCCATACAACAGGCCATATTTGAAAACCTAGAAAAAAAAATGTTCCTAACTTTGGGTCTATGATTTTCATGTTAAATCATTGTTATTTTGCCTATGTGACCTGTAAGTTTATAACGTGTGACTATTTTTTGTATATATTGGTTGCATTATAGGTTCAATTTTGACAAATTTAGATCATTTGAAGATCGTGCAGATAATCTGTTCAGCTTAACCAGTATAGTCATGGTGTCTAAAAAGTCATGGAAATCGAATAATGCCTCAATTTTGTTGAATTAAACCGGTCATTCTGATAGCAACATGTTTTAATTTTGTTTTTGTTGTTGTATACTCGCATAATTTCCGAGGTTCATTAATTTTCGGCTCTTATCGTACCAATATTTACCATAAATTTAAATGCGCATATGATACGCTGTGGAAAAACTCAATCTGTTCTGGATGTTTAGCTATCAAACCAAAATTTCCCGCCACATTATTCCTAGATATTATTTACTGCTAAATAAATCAGAAGAGCAGAGAATCGAACTAAGCAGAAAAACAAAAACCAACCACGATATCACAGTGAATTTTTACAGCTGTGGCCATTTGATCGTATGCTGGTTTGCATGGTAGCCAATAGATTTTATTAAGGTTCTCAAGTGGTCATAACATATTTCACAAGAACATTTTCAAAGTCCTTATGGTCTTCTGAAGGTTTCATAATCTTGTAAACACAATCATCTATATAGTGGGCCACTTTGTACATATTTCGGCTTTAAAGAAGCATAGAGAGGGTGTTGGAAGACAAAAAAGAATGTAGTTTTATCATCACAGCTGGGAGAAGTGCTATACGGCTGGAATGAAACTAAAATTGTTACTTGGGATGTTGCCATTAAGATGAGAAAACATTAATGTGCCTTTGTTAGCCATAATCAAGTTGCTGCAACTAATTATGAACGTGGTGTGCTACTTAAGAAGTGAGGACCATAATTGGCAAAAGTTAGGAAGATAATAAAAATAAGAATTAAGTCCCTTGAACTGGTCCTACAATTTTTTTTTAAATAATTCTGTATTTTTCTATATGAACAGTTAAGTGGGACTATTGTATTATATATGTTGGATCCATGTGAAAGTACTTTCACTCAATTTTTCCACGTTTGAGTCATTTGAAAATAGCGATATCTAGTAATCTGTTCAATAATGAAGTCATGGCGGCCTTAAAGTTAAGGAAATCCAGATTCTCAAGAAAGTATATAAATGTAAACCAAAGAATAAAATCTTAATTGCTTCAAAATGAAGTAATCATCATGATTTTAACAAAATTTGGTTAATTTTACCTAAATTAATGAAATATTTTGTACAAAGGCCGAATTCAGGGGTTAGGCTGACATTAAATACCAAAACCCTATTCTTAACGTTGCTTATAGTTGTGTTGCACAGGAAATAGACAAAATGATTGGGTTTTAGGGTTCAATTTTGGCAAATTTAGGGTCAACTTTGTGTTGCTCCATATTGTAA
This sequence comes from Aedes japonicus, assembly GCA_034211315.2. Taxonomy (NCBI): domain Eukaryota; kingdom Metazoa; phylum Arthropoda; class Insecta; order Diptera; family Culicidae; genus Aedes; species Aedes japonicus. The sequence continues at coordinate 213,812 of JASCZW010005295.1, read as the reverse complement.
AATTGTAATAAGATTCAGTACAAGATTACGAATCATTTTTAGAGCAAATGAAAGGTTAATTACAAAAATTAGCTTTAAATTAATATGGCCATTTCCGTGAAACAGGTTTTGATGAAGGGTTCTGAATGCGGTCAATTCTCTAGTTTGCCCAAAACACGCCATGTGACAGCTCTGTCTTGTTGATTTTTCATCACAAAGCTTATTATAGCTTGCTTAGCTTAGCTTGACTGACTGCACAAATCAATGGTTGCTACTTTTTTTTTTTTTTTTTTTTTTGTCTTGATTATCGAGATTTTCAGCCTCGGGCTGGTTCATCTCTCGTTGTAGTCAGTCAAACACCACTTTTGGACATTTTCGTAACTTCTCCGGGGGTGAGATTCGAACTCGTGACTTAGGCGTGAGAGGTATGGATGTTAACCAATACGCCGGGGTCGCCCCGATGGTTGCTACTCTGTGAATGATCAGATTCAGTTAAATTGTGCAATGAATCAACTGAATGGGGCTGGGAGTAACCGACCATTCTCAGTGTACACGTTTCAGTGACTCAATTTCTTTAATAATCAATAACGGCGCCAGCCACGTCCTTGCAATCAGGTGGGAAAATAGAAGGAAAGTAAGTGTGACCTTTCCTGGGACTAGGGTAGGGCTTGATTAATAAGTGATGTGATCATATTATATAGTTCACATAATTCAGGGGACAACATCGTCAATGCATTTCCGGTTTCTTCAGAACATCAACCTGGTCGGGCGAATGTTTGATCAAAATTTCATCTACCTAGCCATTTTTGGCTCAACCGGCTTACACCTGTTTACCAAACCCTCCTTCTCCACCAAACTCAACTTTTCCATAGCTCCAGGACTCGGGAAAATCTCTCCGGACACTCCTACGGTACTCATATACCTACGGTATCCTACATACACCGATGTTCGGCAAACTTCTGCCACGGACCAATTCAATTCCCAACACGGCATTGCTGTAGATACTGTTCCAGTTAAGGGTCAAATTTGAATTACTCCGATAATAATTGATTTGTAATATCGGAAAACACATCGGATATAAATACACGTCAAACTTGCTACAAACACCGCCTACTCTCTTCTTCATCACAAAGCCCATTATAACCTCAAAAGTGATTTTTGACCATATTGACCACTTCCAGAACCACCGAAACGTCCCCGGGGAACCTGTAGTAGGGCAAATAAGGATATTCATAATTTCCGATCAAAATTTTCTGACCAAATTATCGAAGACAGGCCAGGCAATTAATTTTCCCATAACTCAAATTAGCAGAAGTTAATAAAAACATTTATCGATTTTGATAAAACTAATTCGAAGCCACGTGTATATTGGTATCATACTTGATTATTTTGTGAAGCTATGGATACATACACATTTCCAGAATCATAAAATTTTCTGGCCACCCCACTATGGTACGAATGGACAAAATTCGCGGAAAATTCGATAACTTGAAAACCATTAACTTTAGAGATATGATGACTTAGGAAGATTTATTCTGAAAAACAACATGTATCTTATTTGCTAACCCCTAACCATCTGTTTTGATTTTGAGATTAGCACTTCAGTTACCAAAATGTCGTCGAAGGAAGAGAAGCAACGCATCAAAATTTTGCACGTGCATGGCGAATTCCAAACTACATTCCAACCACTATAACTTTTTTTAAACCATAGCTAGCAATTATCTTGTCCACCCAAAGAAAAAGTATAAAAACTGTTCTAAGACGATACATAGATGAGATAGAAGTTATGACTTCTTCAGCAAAATTTCATTAAATTAAATTATCTGAAAGAAATTAATGAATATACCACCCTGCCCACCACTCATACCGGAAAATATGTCTTATTTCTAAGATTAAATCTTCCGATCTTCTTCGGAGTTCATTTTCATGTTCGGCAGTGTCTGTTTATAAAAAGGTTGAGTGTTGAAAAAATAATGCATAGATACATCTTATTTATTTTCTTGGCATAACATCATTATATCAATACTTGATACACAATATCCCTCCAACATTCTCGGTTAATGGCTGTTCCGCTCCAATCTCGTAAGCACCTTGTACTCCTTAGATCTTGCTCCACCTGGTCTAACGATTCTATCGAACACCATGTTCGCAGGATAGTATGGTAGGAACCAGTATCACAACATTTACGGTCTTTCTCTCCGATGTCTCTGAGTCAGAGATGACGAGAGGAAAATTTGATTAAAGTCAGACGTTGTGTATAACAATAAACCCAAAAAAAAGAGACATTGGAGATGTAAGGCAAAAAGAATACGTCCTTGGTTTGAGTACTGCTTCATCCAAGCCCTTCGCTTAATTTTCAATACGTTTATTAAATTTTCAAAATGCCGTACACTGACCGAACTATCAACACTTTCTTTCCATATCTTCCATTCTAGCAAACAATACTGTCCACCCTTGAGGCCTCGTGGTGATATGGTACATCTCTTTCTGCATCATAATCGTTACTCCTCGTACGGAGAATACAAACATAACAATTATAGTATAAGATTTATTTTCAATTATAAAAACTAGGATCAACTATACATCCAGAATGTAAAATTCGCTAATCTAGACGAAACCACATCTGCTGTGCCGAGCCACCATACTCACTAACCAGTAAATCACATACACGAAACGATACGATCCACTTCCAGCGAATTATCAAAAGGAAATGCTGTTGTTCAAATATAAACACACTCGTATTTGTGCAGCCCATTTCTCCCTTCCAAATGCATCACACAACTAGTGTTTTGATTTGAGTTTCTCACTTCTTAGTCGAGGTATCGAATTCCACACCTTTAGTTTCCTCTTGCCGGCGACGGCCCTCCTCTTTCTCAGCCACCATTCACCTAAACAATCCATTGCTGGGCAGCTTTTTCCACTTTTCGAACCCACAATCTTTAATATATCTCACGAAACGACTTGGCAACCGCAGCAGCAGGCTTAGAGAAAAACTAGAAGGAAAAAAGTGTCAAATTTCTTCCATCAGATCGAGTCTCACCTCGAAACTACCAGTTTTAGTGTTGTCTGCCTACAAACACACCGCACCTTTCTCCTTGGATCCCAGCAGTTAAGATCAGCGTAGGGCAGGATATTGTTGAAACTTGTTTCCCCCATCAACGATCGCGGAGGGTTTATTTTTCTAAGGCAATCTGAAAAAGCTCGATTCTGCTCTGTCTAGCTTCCATGCTACAATGTTGGTGTACTCCAATCAGTTGAGAGTTTCTCAAACAAAACCACGACGACGAACCAACCTATCCAACATGGTAGTTTTCATGTTGCGGGTTAGGAGCAATGAGGTGCAATGTATCACAGTTCATTTGCTATGGTTGTTTGGAAAACTGTTCAAACAGAAACCCATTTACATCAAATAAATAAAAGTAATAACACTTGAAGCGTTGTTAGTTATTGTCAATTTAATGGTTTTTTTTTGTTTTAATTGGGTGATTGGTTTGATGAAGTCATCAATAAAGTGGTCCGTAGATCTGGTGCTTGTCTCTTACCAAGTAGTGAGCTGAAAGACAAAAAAAAATCTAGGCTGAGCTTTACCAGCGGATACTTCTTTTGATCATGCCAATAATATCGGGGCCGTTCTAGTTTAATTTCTCTTTTTCAGCAAATTGTTCTGTTTTTTAGTCCAGAATTTTTTTTTTTTGTAAAATTCAAGCTAGGCACAGTAACAGATGGTGAGAGATATGGTTTCTTGACCTTTTTAGAGTACTTCAAGTGGCCACATTCATGCAGAATCTGAGCCACACACTTGTAGGTGATTTTTAGACCGAGTTCAAGATTGATCTCTGGTGCAGAAAACTGTCAGGTTTCACTCATTTGTACGATAGGGTTCTGGTCACGATCGGTTATCTTGTAATTTTTCTTTTCTTTTCTTATTACAGGTATACCTCGATAGTACGTACATCAACTTTCTCACTTCAAATCGCAATCACATAAAAACTACTGCTTGAATCTGCAATCTAATATGACCATAAAAAAGAACAGCTTATGTTCTTTGTATTGGTCATATTTAAAATAAAATCAGTAGTTTCTATGCAATTTCGATTTGAAGTGAGAATGTTGATGTACGTACTATCGAGGTATACCTGTAATGCCATACTTTTCCTCTTTCTTCAGCATGGTTCTGATCACTCCTTCCGTTCGGTGAGTTCTTCGTGAATTCTTTGTGAAATTCACGAATCATTGCTTGTTTCGACTCAGTCAAATATTCTCCTTTGGCCATTTAACTGAACCGATGCAACCACTGTAACGTAACTCAAATTTGAACCTGTAGGTATAACGGTCCAAAAATCTAACGATCTTCTGATTTGTTATTTTATACAAAAATGACGATGCGTTTAAATTATTTCTCGCACTGAAGGTACCTTGAATTAGTATTTGCTTTATAATAGAAGAATTTAGGCAAAAGTAATAGGTTTGAATCAGAACCATTGGCTATACTTCAATTATTTTAACAAATATATTATTAAATACTTATTTGATAATTGTAAGTCTAATATAACCGTTTTGAAACTGGTGCTTGTCGTCTTATATGGGTATTCCACTAAACAGCTCACACTTTCTAGGACTCAGTGGCACGAACAAATCATGCCGAGGGAGGTTGCTCAACAAATCTTCCAGTCCGCCACTAAGCATCTTGCCATAAGGTACCAGGTGGTCACACACCGATTGCCTGTCAATCTTCCAAATTCGGAATTCTGTATTGAATTATCTCAAATTTAACCAAGTCTCCCCAGGTTTATGCTAATCCGATAAGCTTGAACATCAATCGAAGAATAAAGCTGCCAGAAGGCACGAAATGCTTCTAGGGACACATATTTCACTAAATCTTGGTGGTGGGGATCATGATTATTTGTGATCCATATCAATCGTTCACCATACTTAACGTGCCACATATGTTGGAAGAAGTAAATCACTATCCCATTTTCTGATCTCCAGTGGCTCCAACAATTTCCGTACTGCTCGTATAAATCGATCCGAATTGGCTATCAAGCTTTTATATAAATTACCTTGAATTCCTAATAAAAAAAAAAGTAACCACCATCACAAATTGTGAGCGGCCCCAATAGCATCCTTACTGTTGATATAAAGCGGTTGAAATCGGAAATTGGTAGTAATATATAAATATTTCACTAGACAGCCTATCGTTCTCCAAAATAAACCCTGCTGCCGTCCAATCCAGTTAATTTTGTTTTATAAATCATTTATATGTGCATACTGAAACGATTCAACTTCACAGAGCCAACCTTTCATATTTATATACATCATTTATCTTAAAACTAAAGTTAGGGAGATAGAACCTATTACTCGCGGCCGTCTCGAGTTTAATAGGAATAACAATTTAATCCTGTTAATCAACATCCCTATGATTTCTCATGGAAGTGCATTTGACCTGCACTCGGGCGAGACCGTCGCTGGTATTGCCTTAGTTTTGAATCACCTGTTATTACACATTGAGGATGTTTGTTAGTCCCAAGCATCATCTGTTGGTTCTCTGTGGAATTACAGCTGATTAGGCTATAACGGAGTTGCAACCTCGGGAAGTAAATCATGCTCATGCTCATGCTGAATTAGGCACGAACATATCATGCCTGACTAGTTTTGTTGACAATTGGTCATTTCACTCTAAAAAAAATGCGCTCAGTTCCAACGCGTTATATATATGGACATCAATGCTCTTTGTATAGGTCACTATTCCTATTACTGTCAATAAACATATATAGTGGTGCATAAAATACCAATCGTAAACACAAAACTACAAGACATGACCTGATAGGGTTGTAAGAAATGTTGACGTACAACTACTAGAAAGCTCGTTCACATGATTCTTATTAGCTAAGATAATAATCAGGATTTCTATCAGAGAGAGCGTATAAGGATTTTTGATGAAGTTTGCAGAAGCAGATAATTTCTCATCTCCATGCGAAACGCTTGGAGTGGACAGTAATTTTATTGCTAGAACGAATAGACATGAAGAGAAAGTGTATTGATAGTTCGGTATAGGGCAACGGTAGGCTTTGAAATTGAAAGATGCAAGTTTGAAAACGAGCGGAAGGCATTTGAACGGTAGTATCCGATCAGTCACATAACCTTTCTCCTAGCGCTTCGCATGGAGATGAGAAATTATCTGCTCTACAAACTTCATCAATGATCGTTACTTCCGCGCAAGGGAGAATACAAAAAATAACAATCAAAGTGTAAAAGGATTGTTCTAAAATTCATGACACATAATTTTTCCATTGAAGTTGGTTGCAATAGTGATAGACTTTATTTTATTACAATTTTTACCATTAAAATTATATGTGGTCATTGGGTTTAATAACTCAACGACGAAACATTTGAAAGTGTTCATTCATTTACTTGATTTTAAATTTTAATCAAGATTTAATATTAGATCTTATTTTAAAATTTCCACCTAAAACCGACTGGGATCGATTGTAAAGTCATTAACAGGTACACTTGCGAAAAATCACTTGAACTTATTATTTTTCACAATTCTCAAATAAAACTCTTCCTTTAGTAAATATGCACAAGTTTTCAAGTTAACATTGAAAGTTTTGAAATATGCCACAAAATTGGATGCTTTATATTATATATTTTCAATCGCAATGACTGAATTTAACTTGAAAAACTGGTCACATTTCATGACGCTTCATTTTTCGTACCAGTTAAGTATGCCCCTATATAAAAAATAAAGACTTAGTCTACGACAAAAAAAGATATAAATTACAAAAATGTGGCTGTTTGTGAGAAATGAGAGTGTTTCAGTGTTTTTTTTTTCCTAAAATAATTCAATAACTTGTGAGCAAATCACATCAGCATCATTTGTTATGCATGTTTCAGCCAAACTACGTTGAGATTTTGTAGACATCCCAAGATTTGAAAGATCATTTTAATCGATTTTAATTGTGTAGTAAGCTCATCAATTTTACTCAAGTTCACCAGTATTCACAGTTTTCACTTTTATTACTTAATATCAGCATCTGAGAGAGATGAATTAACATTCGATTTATTGGTAAACAGACAATTTACAACTGAAATAATCAAACAATCCAGAAATGCTGTTTTCGAGAATATTTAATGATAGATTGCAATTTTGGTCATGAAAATGTCAACACTAGTAGTAAAATTGAAATGTCAGACCTAATATGGACGAGGAAAACTAGGCAAACTTAAACTAACACTTCACTTGATCACTTTAAAAAATAAAAAAAAATAAAAACTGAAACACTTTTTCAAACTATCTTTGAAACACTTAGTAAACGCGAAAAAAATTCTTCAAAATCCATCCCTGAAGAGATTAAGATTTTTTTTAAATCGTTTAGCTTGTCAGCTATTGACTTGAAGTTTCGTATGAGAGTTTGACTTTTCAATTTTTATTCAAAAATGCTACTTTTTCTTGTTGATAACGTTTGCATTAAAAAAAATGGACAAAATATAGCCGATTTTTCATGGGTTTACCTTCGCTTTGACAAAACTACCCATGCAGCATCAATCATAGTAACCCATGAGTCAGCAGACAAAATTTGTCAGCTCTATCAGTCGAACTCTATCCGTGGTGAACAAAACAGTGAAGCAACTCCGTTCAGTAGTGTGCGCGTTGAAAGAACGGCACCCCACCGCGTCGAAAACGGACATTGTGCGGCACTTTGTGAGCGCCGGATACGCCCGTTCTAGCATCTACAACATCTTGGCACTATTAGGCAACAATCAGAGCATCGAAAAAAAAAAAAGCCCGGTTCCGGACGGCCGACGACCCTGAGCGACAAGAAGCTCCAAGGGATGCTGAAGAGGAAAATCGAGAGAAAAGTGGCTACATCGTTGCGTGCGCTTGGCCGGGAGGTCGGTTCAACCGGCCATACAAAGAAAAAGTACCTGGTGAACATGAACATACATGTAAGGAAGCGGAAGTCGCGTCTACTGGTTTCGGAGCTGCAGGCAATGACGCAGTGGCAGCGGCTGAATAAGATGGTTTCGAAAAAGTCTACGTTTGTCTACGATGGGGGAGGGGGGATATACAAAAAGTCTACGTAGACCGGGTAAACGGGTATTCATATCCTTCACGCAGAAAAAAATACCGTCATAACAACATATTCCACGTAAATCCAAACAGAAAATTATTTTATTTTGGCCGCAAACATAAACTTGCTTTCTTTCAAACATATTCTATGGGTGAAACCAAGTGACATCTATGTATGAAATTACAATCATATTATGTTTATTTTCAACATATTAACATATGAACGTACAAATTTTGGATTTTGCTGGTTGCGTTCTAAATTTATTTTATTTATTCTACGAATCTTGGCTATCTAAGTCCTGAGCTTAAATGCTAACAGATGCGAGCGTCAAACCTTTTTTTTTTGCCTCACGTTCTGGAGAGGGATTAACACTCCCAAATTGATCTACCCGATAAATGTATTGTTGAAATTAACAAGCCTTGAAATTGATTCAAAAACTGTTATTTTCGTTCGAAACATGCTTTCTATTCACTTTAAATAATTCTTCACCCCGATCATTTTCGGAATACATTTCTAAGCCTAGTAAGCTCGAGCCCTCATGGCATGAATGAAGTTTTTGTATTTGTTTTGCTAAAGTAAGTTTTATTGCAATTGTAAACCAATCTGAGTCATAAAATCCGTGCTAGTTTGTACACTTTCAATACATACCCTGTTGGTTTGTGCTTACAATTCAAAACGTGCGACGAAAATATATAAATAGGTGGCAAAAGTACCTAATATTGAGTACAACCCAGGTAACCAATAAGCATTGAAATAGGCACTAATTCTGCATCATACTTGCATTTACGATTCTGCTTGCTGTACATTGGCTGTCTGAATGCAAAGCTGTTGTAAAATTGCATACACAAAGCTACCGTAATGTTAGCTGTCTGATATCTGCATTTTTGTTGTTTGTAATATTATTAGAAGAACGCACTGAAAATTTTTAATAAAAGCTGTTTGCAAATCGATAAGTGTCCGAATTTTCGAAGCGTTTAATCATCCTCGCTTACTCCAGCATCAGGACTACAATAGTCCTCACCCTGGTGATTGAATCACCTTTATCCAAGGTCTACAGTTCCTTCTGTTAACATTTGTAAACAACTTTAATTAAGCATTTTCAGTGCGTTAGTCTAATAACATATCAAGCAACAAAAATGCAGATATCAGACAGCTAGCATTACGGTAGCTTTGCGTATGCTATTTTACAACATCTGTGCATTCAGACAGCCAATATACAGCAAGAAGAACCTTAAATGCAAGTATGATGCAGAATTAGTGCCTATTTTAATGCTTGTTCGTTACCTGGGAACATTGAAGTTTATATTGAGCAAACATTAAAACCGTTCCCATACATTCCATATAGGTTAGAGGATAATACGCGGTATAAAGCGGTATAAGCGAGTTCGAATCCCATCCTAGGAAATGTAAAAACTGCAGCGTATTTGAGTTTCCCCTTTCAGAAGAAAAATAGGGGGTCTAAACAGAAAGCAAACGTTCATCATTATCAGTACAGGAGAGGAAAAAAATATAAGAGGCAAAACAGGAAAATGAATAAAATCTAATATTGAAAATGGACTTTTTTTCCTTCGCATTCTCAATCAAGCATTTATTCAGCATTCTAAAAGCTGAACTCCCGAGCAGCATAACAACATTGCAACTCTATTTAATGCTTATTGGTTACCTGGAAATTCCACAGGTCCACACTTTTGAAGCGATTTTCATTCTTCGTGTCATTGAATCAGAAAAGAGTCCTTATTTGGCCACCATATTTAATGATAGATTTTATCATTTGCGAAAGCAAATTAGCATCTATACATCTAAAGACTGTCTACGTAAATTTTGAACGCCAAAATAATAGTAGCAAAACAAAATTTACACATAATTAACAAAAACTGATTGTTTATTTCACAAGAATAGATTTACATCTGCATAAGAAACAGTTGATAAAGATGTTAATCCTTCTTTCTGTTAAATTCTCAAACTTTCTGTGGTACACCCGTGATCAGGTTCCGTACGGTATCCTCAAATACGCCCTCCGTGGCGATTCTCCATCTTCTCTTGAAATCATTGGTGCCATTTGCTTTCTTCTTAGTTTCGAAGAGTGTCCGCTTAACTAGTGCCCATTACTTCTCTATTGGGCGAAGTTTATTGCTCCAGGATAGTCAAGCATATTTCCCACCGAAAAGATTTTTGACTGTATCTCGGGACCCGAACATTTGAATTTTAGATCGGAAATCCGACGCGATTAAAGACTACCATAGTAAAATGTCAAATTTCTTGACATTTCATCATACCTTGTCGTCCAGAAGCCTTGCACGCTTTTTACTGCCGAGTTCCACTTCAAGTGCCGTTTGGGATGTTAAATAGCTTTGTGAGACTTTTTTGGCAAGGATATTCCACACAGTTTGTAAGTTGGCACTCGGCTACATCCCGGATGAGAATATTAGAGTTGAATGCACCTCAATGCCTTCCTTATCAGTTGTCGGCATGTTTTCTTCTTTCTTATAGTTTCAAGCTTATTGCTTTCACAATTAGCTTATTGCTTGCGCTTAACATACTAGAGTTCTAAATGTACTTCCACAATTATTAATCAGGAGCTACCATTTTTGCATTAGTATGGTTACGTGACAAGTACAAGCATACCATATGCCCAGGTAGTCGGGAATTTATCTCTCACGAAAAAATCAAAGACCAGACCGATTTCAACCCATTGACCTCCAGCGTGGTGTTACTCAAAGGGTGTACCATTTAAAAACCACACATACAAAATTCATAATCAAAATTCGAATTTTTATCCGATTATCACTTCCTTGGCGTGAAAAGAAACAATTAAAGTAAGTTTTGGCATCATTAATTTTAATTATTTCACTTTTTTATATGACTGTGCGAACCTGGGTCTCAACCCCTGCCATAAGGTTCTGCACGACCTCAGAATCGGCAGTCTTTTGCTTATTAACCCATACTTTCTTCATTTCTTCTACATTCTTCACAACTTTAGGTCGTTTTAGAAAGTGCTCTTTCATAATGGCCCAGTATTTTTCTATTGGGTGCAGTTCCGGAGTGTTTGGGGGGTTCTGATCTTTCGTCTCGAAATCGACATCAATTGCCTTTATGCGAAGACTACTTTATCAAGAAGACTGGCAACTTTGCCAAAAGCCAGGCGACAGTTACCGCAACGCCATCTTCGAGCAAAGGTAGAACTACTCCACGCATGTGTGCGTGTCAGTTCATCAGTACACGCACACAAAAAGATACAGCAGCTGTCAATATTTTTTCGTCTTGTCGCTTGAGCCAGCGAGTAGTTCTATTTCAAATTTCAGAGAATCAGATTGATTTGAAATTGGAATAATACATTCCAGGTGGACTACAAAGAGTACAGTGTATGTGAAATACTGACACCCACACTCGAAGAACAAGACATAGAAAAAAACAAAGCTGAAATCTACTGTCAACTCGATTACAGTTAATTTTTTTTTTCAGGGTTTAGGGGAAGGTGCTCTTATGTGGGTCTATGGATCTATGATGCGGCCTATGTTTAAAATTTGAAGTTAATACTAATTAACTATTTTTACCCTGAAAATCAAAAATATACAGTAGTATTATCTCACTGACATATCAATATGAAGAAAATTAAAGGCAGGCAACTTTTTTCGATAGGCCGAATTCTAGATCCATAGACCCACATTAGAGTACTTTCCCCTATTTTTCACAAATAATGAGTATAATATTTTGCTACGATATTTATTGGCAACGTTTTCTAAGTCTCAAAGAAGACCCAAGAAGAAATCTATAGATGCACCCGCACCAACTGATTAATCTGAACACCAGAAGAATGCTACAAAATCAAACAAGGTGATGACTTCTTTCAATGGCAATCAACTTTTAAAGCATCGGTTTTCAAACGGGGCAAAGTTCTCCATCCAGTTAATGGTGTCGGCAAGTTGGTTCCTCTAGACACAGTGGTGTTGTAATCAAAACTAGTACGGGATGCATCCAAATCACGGAGCTGGCGGTGTATTCTGTTCTTCTCAAATTGCCCATTTGTAAAGTTTATTCAGGCTGAGTCGTTGACAATTTGTTACAGCTATTTCAATTCGTTAGCTTACTGCGACCATGCTCAGAATTTATCGTGTTGCTGCGATGCGAAGGAGTACGATACATTTGCAAGATTTCCACTACTCTTTCTAACCAAAAAGGATTACCACACAGCAATACACTTTAACGACAGATGATTTTTTTTGTTATTGTTGTTATGTTCCACTGACATGATGTCACACGCACACCTCTTTTTTTCGAAGAGAATTTCTAACACATATATACTGAGCTTCTACCTTTGCTAGATAGAGGAGCTGTACGCAGTGACGGTTGACATTTGTATGGGAAACGTGAAGAGCTGTCAGTTTTCTTGATAAAGTAGTCTTCGCTTTATGCCACTCTAGCACGTCCTTCGTGTAGTGAGATGATGCCAAATCCGTCCAGAAGATCGTAGGATCGTCTTGAGCCTTCAGGAGAGGGAGAATCCACTTTTGGAGACACCCTTCTAAATACACCGGTCCATTCATTGAACTTGCGGTAACGAGCGATGTACTCAGCTTTCCGCAAGTACAAATCGCTCGCCAAATTAAGAACTTCTTAGCAAACTTCGACATCTTCTTTCTCCAAAGATTCTCGGGAACATTACATTTATCCTTGGCAGTCACAAACAGGTTTCCTGGAATGTCTCGTCATCCATTACGGAGCAGTGTAGTTTCTTTAACTTTTGGACGTACGCCTTCCGGGCACGGTTTTCGCGACCGTATTTTGTTTCTCGTCACAGTTTGGGAACTTCTGAACCTTAAACGTACGTAGTCCAGCTCGAGTATTGGTATTCTGAACGAAAGTCTTGCTCACATGCAACTTTTTAGCTACATCTCTAACTGAGGCGTTCGGTTTCCGTCTAAAGGCCCACCAAGCGTTTGTGATCATTCTCGTTAGTCTGACAGCTTTTTTTTCGGATCTTTGCTTCCGATCAACAGTCCGACGTTCTTCGAACCGTTTTATGATACCAGACACCGGGGAAATCGCGATTAAAGGGTGTCCACAGTTAAATGTCATCAGCTGTAACAATTCACCCTTTGGGTTGATTTCAACGAAATTTTGAGTGAAATTACCTCAGCGTGTATTGCGTGAGTTTCGTTGTGAAATGTGTCGTAGTTTCGGAGTCGAAGAAACAGCAAGTGTGCGAGAACATTTCGCACACGCACCTCGACAACCCACTTCTTTCGCACGGAGCCTTCGGAAAGATGTTGAAAATTCACCAGTCTACAGTGCCTGGTGTCATCAAACGTTTCGGGGAACGTTTAACTGTCGATCGGAAGAAGGTGAGTGGTAGAAAAAGTGTTCCATACTTTGTAAAGGATCACAAGCGAGTGACTTTGAACGCAAACCCTAGTGAAAAAGCTGCAGTTGACCAAAAGTTTCCTGCAGAATGGTGTCAATTTCATGTCGAAGGATCTTAGTACCCCAAACTCTCCAGAGTTGCGGCCAATTGAATTGGGCTATAATGAAGCACGAACTTTGTAAGCATCCTAAAGTTGTCACTACAGAACAGGAAATGTTGAAGTCATGGTTCAAAGCGGAAAAAAATGTCGGTTCAAGCGCTGTACAAAATTTTATGCGTGGTAGAAGAAGAAAGTTCGGGCTTTTGGATTTGGTAAAGAAGTACAGTGAAATAAAAACACCTTATCCAAGATTATTTTATATTATTTCTTGAATATTTCATGACAGCCGATTGAGAGGCTTGTTTTTAAGGACGAGTTTAAAGAGATGCAATTTAACTGTGGACACCCTTTACCAACCTTTTTCCCATGACACGATGTGACAGATCCTTATTCTCAAAGTACTCGTGCAAATCTTTTTCGCGGACGCACTGTTCTTTCGTCGCCATTTTGAAAACTTTTGCACACCTGATGAGCAATACACATTATATTATATCTGCGCAAAATTTAAATTAATTTTACCCAAGGGATTAAAAGTTAGAGCAATTTGCGTGCTTGCAGATTTTAAACGGTACACCTTTGCCCATTGAGCTAAGGGAGGCCTCAGTTATCGGTCACTGGTCTCAATTTTCTCGAAGCTCCGTTGACGTCTTTCCACGGCTTTTGACCTATCTGCATGCATTAACAATTATATTTTTCAGAATTTCGATCATTTCCTCGTATAGCGCATAGCGTAGATCATTCCGAGAACTTTTCCCATCTCACGAATTACTTGTTTATGTTCAAATGATCTCCCCACAGCATACCTACGTCAATCGATGCATCTTCTTCTTCTACGTCGAAAACATGCCGGGCGCTATCAAATTATGTCCGCGCATGGGTGTATTGTGCAAAGTCTAGGTTCCTCCCGTGTCTGCGTCTAATACGTCAGCATCAAATGGAACCTGGTGTGTAACGGACAATGAGGAACATGAAAACAACGCAGGAGAATGAAAATGTATTATTTAAGAGGGCTCTCGAAAGCACCCCCTCCCCCTCGGTATTGTTTCCATTCCAAGTCAGTAAGCATCGTCGTCGCGCCTTTCAAGAGGCTTGCTTCTAACGATGAGCCATACTTGCAGAGGACCACACACATTCGGAACCATCAACATTGAACAAACATTCCTACATCAGTGGTGTCGAGCGGCGGGCGGTAGTCGTGTTCCGAAATCCCACACTTAACTGCCTGCTATCATTGTTGGGCCAAGTCCGCGATTGGTCTGGCCTGACGGTGACTGCAGGCTAAACTGTTGCAGTTTTTCGTTTGTTTGTTCTGTTTTCTGAAGATAATATGTTAGATTTCCTCGCTGTGTGCTTCCTTCCGTTGCCATGTAGAGGCTGCAACAGTAGCAGTGGCATATCGTTGGCGCCTGCTAATGCAATTCCTGGGGAATATGATTTATCAGATGTCTTTTGGGCATTTTGGATGCTCTTTAGCTCCCCTTAGAATTTCAAATATTTAATTTTTTATGAATGTTGTTGCTTGATGTCGTGGAACACAGTCGAAACTAATTCTCGACTACCTAGGGGTTCATAATTTATGATACAAACAGCTGACTTCCACCGAAACTAAACATAAACAAATAGCCCACAGAAATGCGAATTTCAGGGTAAACTTCTGTGATTTTCGAATGTTGTTGCTTTATCAATTAAGTCTGCCAAAAATCATATCTTTTCCATTGCCGTAGCCAATTTGCAGAGCATCGATCATGAAGAGGCAAATATTGTTTTTAAAAGCTTCTCAAACATCTTCATCCCGGGGCCCTTGTAGCAGTACCATTAATAAAGCTTAGCAATGCCCAACAAAGTATATTGCCAGTTAATAATGGTAATTTTGTGGACGAAAATTTGCAGTTAAAGGAAATTGGGCTTCCCCCGAAATGGATCCACTCTCGGCGAAATCAGCCAGCAGCTCAAACACCGCACCTACCTGCCTACATAATTAAGGGATCTGTTGGAAAAAGGCAGAAAAGTTCATGCTTCAGCATTTACACCTGCTGCTTGCCTGCTTTTTTTTTGTTTTAAAGGTAACCCACCTCCATGATTGGCAGCTAGAGATGATGAATCTCTATATCTCTTGCCCTCCGTGGATTCGGAGTGGATCGGTAGTTTTGGGGGTCATGCAAGCCCACGGTTGCTGTGCAGCTCGGTTCGGTGGTTTTGTAAAACAAACATACAATTTTGGACTTGATCGGATCCGATCCGAAGTGATGTCCTGCCCATCAACACACTCAATGGATCATGTCGAGTCCATCTTTGGTGAGCCACACAAGCTTTATTTTTCGAGTTTCAACTGCAGCATACTGTAACAAACACTTCTCTCGTGTGGAAGAAGGTGGTTTTGGGGCGCAACATCTGCTTAATGGAACGAGCTCTGTGAGATGCTTTCCCTCCCATCGTCGTGCGTCTTGAATCGGTCGGCACTCGTACTTGCAAGCTCTAGCAGCAATAACACCAGCAATATTGTGAGATTATGAAAAGCAAATGAACCATTTTACGGCCGTAATTGATCGAAAATTATTACCATAAATGGTTTTTGTTTCGCTTGTACTGTCTACGCATATGAAGCTATATAAATAAAAAAAAATACTCTCGTGTGTGGGATCACGTGCCAGCATGCGGGAACATCTGTGCAGCAGCATGAGAAGACGGAGTGGTTTTTTTTTGCGTGAGGTCGCAAATTCAAAGAAAACTATTGAACACATCAGACTTGAGGCTGAGTGAAGCCGTGAAGGAAGTTTTTCTTTCTTTTATGGAGCAATCTAATTAGGTCTGCTCCAGTATTTGCGTTATATTTCTTACCGAGATCAAATCAATCGATTATCGATAAGTTCCAAATTGCATTTCCACTCAAAATCACGTTAATTTGTAGAAGAAATAAACAATTCCTCGTCATGTGTACATACATAAAAATATGGATTAAAATCAATGTACATTGCAATACTAAACTGTCAGTTTAAAAAAATTTGGTCGCATTTCGGAGCCGTGGAAAATTGTAAGTGTAGAACCAACGCAATACTTGCTTTCCATCAGGTATAACCTTCCTTGGGTGTTAAATTTAATAATAATTTGTGACGAATAAGGTGTTTCGGGTTATATTTACCCGGAATTCAAATTAAAATTGTGGAAAATTTATATAACCGAATTTAAAGTCTTTACAGCCAAAATGCTTACTAGGGCCCCAATTTTCAGTTTCTGGTGAGTACTGCCCATTTTAACCAAATTGGCCACAAAAAATTTGTTAAAGAAGAGAGTATGTTTTGCCACGATGCGTGAGGCGGCGAGAAATACAAATTATCACCGGAACACCCTTTTCGACGGCTCAAACTTTATGATTTTTCATGTATAGTCTACTTCTAACCATTCCGGGACAATCCGCATGCTACAGGGGGACCCTTCAGTAGGAGAAAAATGCGGATTTTTTCCGAAACATTCCTTTCGACTGCTGATTTTTTATAAATAGTCTGCTTCTAGCCTTGAAATGGACCAATGACAAATGCCTTCGCTTACAAACGAACTAGGATTGATTAGTCTTGGATTGATTTTTACGAGATCGATCCTGTTGATGTCGAATTTTAATTTTTAAATTGATCGTTTGACACCCTAAGAAAAATTGGAAAGTTCATCTTTTGTTTTGATTATTTCGATCTTCGGCAAATGAATCATTATCAAAACGTTAGTTGTATATGATAAACCGATAAACTGAACCTGATCCAAAAAGTAGAAAACGGGAGGAAGAATGGCCAAAATTTCGTAGTAAACAAACGTAGTACGGGTCTAAAGAGACAGTACCCACCAGAAACTGAAAATTGGGACTCTAATAAGCAAGGCTTTAAAATGTTGTCATATATAGTTTCCACAATATAAGTTTGAAATCTAGGTCAATATGTCGAAAACCACCTTATTGTTACCTTTTTTTGAACAGCCCTTCAGAAATATCAAAAAAAAAGTGGGCTCGATGTAGAAACCTTACTACTTATGATTTAGGAAAAATCCAGAAAATTGAAACGTCTAGATGCTTATTTGAGAAAGTTATAACATTTTCAAAATCCATTCCCGGCCATTTTGACCACAGCACCTAAAAAACGTTAACTTGATATGTGGTTGAGCGCCTTAGCTGTGAAACCTTAATTTATCCACCTATGGTAAAATCAGACCCTTCTTAGGGAATTTTATTTATGATATGTTCGACAGCACATATCCAGCGCCATCCCACTCAATCAATTCCGAATCAGGTCCTCTCTCTCTTGTGTGTGTGTGTGTGTGTGTGTGTGTGTGTGTGTGTGTGTGTGTGTGTGTGTGTGTGTGTGTGTGTGTGTGTGTGTGTGTGTGTGTGTATGTGTGAGTATATATATATATGCATATATGCATATTGCAGTTAAACGAACTTTTGTCGTCACGACAAACATTTCAGAATGCCTGGTTACTCACGTCGATTCCGAGGTCACTTTCACTTACAACAAACCCCGCATACACACAATACAAACATCAAATGGAAATTAGTATTGTGCATACACTTCCATCATCAAGTCATATTGTTTTGACGATGGCACGTATTTAGAAGTATCGTTCCAATTTAGTTACAATCGGATACATCTCACCGAAAATTGTTGCTGATGTTCAGTCTTCATTTGGACGGCCACCCTGTTGCTAAAGGATGCATTTATGTCTCTACACTGAAAGTTAATTTTCGTTTATACACTCAGTAGCAAAAAAAAAGCCGAGCAAAATTTTGCTTCCAAAAACCGCGTAGTTCAACTTTCTGTTACTTTGTCAATAATCAATATTTTTGGCTGAAAATTTGACAATTTTATAAACAATGTATGTAACTTATGTTACGAAAATTTCATGATGATAAAATTTATAAATTTGGAGTTATCATAACATATGTGAAAAAAGTCATTTTTGGACAAAGCAATTTAAAAATCCGTAGTTCTGTGAAAAAATTAAGTAGCATATTAAAAATTTCTCCATAGCTTAAAAAAGTACAGAAAACAATGTGAACAAAATTTGAACTGTTTTCATAAAGTGGTTTGGACTACAGCTGGCGTCAAAGTTGACACACCAACATGAGCATTTCCCTTTTTCACCCGATACTGACCTTGCTGAAACATCGGTGCAAAAAAAAGCCGAGGTGAATTCATCTTATTAATACACATGATTTGTTACGCGATAAATATCCCAAATAACTAGTGTAAGCCACGAAGAACTTTGAAAATATGGGAATCAGCATGAATTGGTTTTTGAAAATTACGTATACAGTGTTCTGCAGTATTATTAACAAAATTCACCTCGGCTTTTTTTTTGCACCGATATTTCAGCAAGGTCAGTATCGGGTGAAAAAGGGAAATGCTCATGTTGCTGCGTCAACTTTGACACCAGCTGTAGTCCAAACCACTTGATGGAATTAGTTCAAATTTTGTCCACATTGTTTTCTGTACTTTTTTAAGCTATGGAGAAATTTTTAATATGTTACCTAAATTTTTCACAGAAATACGGATTTTTTAAATTGCTTTGTCCAAAAATGACTTTTTTCACATATGTTATGATAACTTCAAATTCATAAATTTAATCAACATGAAATTTTAGTCACATAAGGTGTATACATTGTTAATAATGTTGTTAAATTTTCAGCCAAAAATATTGATAATTTACAAAGTTACAGGAGGTAGACCATGGAGTTTTTTGCAAACAAAATTTTGCTCGGCTTTTTTTTTGCTACTGAGTGTATTACAAAATCAAAAGTAATACTCACTAATCCATTCGTTGTTTTCAGCAACGAAACTGATTTGTTATTTTTATGAAGATACATTCGTTATTAATTGCTCGCGCAACTATCAAAAGCACGAAGCTTTTGTTGACACAAAAAGTGTCTGGTGGTTGCATGAAGGACTGACAGATCTACTTTATCGACTAAAAATGTAATTGACAAAAAAAAGCACAATCACGTGGAATTGTCCAGCGTTTTTTTTATTGTTTCAGACATGGGGTTCAAACCTGACTATTTGGAAAGTGATGATTCTAAATCCGTAGTTGATCTCACTAGGCCACACTGACTCGTGAGAACAATCTTGATTAATGAGCATCAACTTATAGCTCACGACAACGCTTTGATTTTTATTTTGGGATAGAAAAATTATTTCCGCCCATACCAGCAGCAACACCATCACACATGAGTAGGGTATAAAAGAGAAACAGCGATTGGCTGGTCATCACGAAGTTCATTTCGTGTATTTTACAAAAAGGTGTAATGATAGCATTTCACCAGATAAAAAGCATTATGAATGTGTCATACAATATACGAGACATTTGTTCTATGTACAAAATCCATGTTTACGAAACGCGTGAAAGCTACTTTACGAAAATAAATTTTCAGTGTAAAGGGGAAGCTCTCCGCTATTCGGCAAATATTTCCACATCATTCTTTTCGCGTGGAACAGCACGAATATATTTAGTACTTCGTGCACAAATGAAATACAATGAAAATCGCAGGTAAAAAACACTTTCCAGTAGAAATTAAACTTGAAAAATCACAATCACTGTGCAATGAATGAAAAAAAAAATCACAGCTCTCCCTCTGTAGACCACGTGATGAGTGCATCTGAAATTATATGCCAGCCACTCAGACGCACTGACGCGCATGCGCCTTAGCTTCGCTCATTGCTACTGACCAGCAAATGGCCGCTTTTTACATTGCACTAGTCTTCTTTTTTTCACTTCACACTCTGCCATTTATCAAAATCCCTCGTTATGACGCGATTCTATATCGACTTCAAAACTGCTAATAATCATGAATCTCCGAATCAGGTCCTGACTCTTCTTCCAAAATGTCGGTTCAATTGGACTCTGAACTGCACTGGCACTGCCCCAAACTTTTTCTTTCTCCTAGCTCTTTGAAATACAAGCATACGAGGATTTTTTCTATTTGTGATAAGGGAAGGTCCATTGATTATGTAACGCTGCAAGAGAGAAGGAGGGGTTTGGGAAAACGTGACAATCCATACCAAAAAAATTGAAGCTCTATACAAAAAACGTGACAATGGGAGGGGGTCAAAATAGTCATTTTTTACGTGACATAATTAATGGATATTTGCTTACCAGATATTTATCCAGCTTCACATTGCATATACTCCATTCTCATTTAATCAATAATTTCAGCACCCTATTGAGTCATCTTAGCATTCCCAAACCATGTATATCAAGAGCTTGAAGTAGCATTACAAGCGATAAAAGCTCAATTTGTTTTATTTTTTTCAGAATTTCAGCATACATTTACATTAACTCCTGAAATTCAACTACTATTTCCATAGAAGACTGGCATGCCATTTTAAGCAGTATTGGATAATATTTTGAAACTTCTGTTTTCATTTTGATTAGATTATATTATGTTTGTTTTATGATCAGATATTCCACTTTTCGAAAAAATCATAATACCGGGTTTTTTGATCACTCATATGGCTATCTTTGAATGGTAACTTAAACGGTTTAAAGAAAGCTTTTGAAACATGTCTTATAGAATTTTTTTTAGTAAAAAAAACTTTGGTGTCTTTTCCTTGAAGTTTTACAGTTGAAATTACTATTTAAATATTGAAATATATCTATTTTTTCTTCTTTTCAGTGACAATTCAGTGGATGTCAGATATTTCGTACATAAAGCGTGTCTGAAAATCTTTTTTTTGTAACTTTGTCACATCACTGGTCTGTGTCCACGTAAGAATTTATTTCAGTGTATGGTTTCTGGTGCAGTGTACGTTTTATGGTTTTTTGACGTGCATATTGTTTTCTTTTAAATTAAAGTTTTGAAACTGGCGCCTTGACAAGCCCCCTTCAAAGGGTGCAGTCTATCTAAGCGTCTGTTCTCCATGGCAGGGGCGGCTCAAAACAGCGTATTTTCTCCATGTTAGGAGCGGCTGATCATCGTCCTCGTACCAGCGTGGGACTCTTAACAGTAATGTGCACGATGGTCATCCAAATAAGCCACCCTTAAAAAATCCAATGTTACAAATAATACAGAATGTATAGAAGTTAATACGGACCGGCGCAATCGGCAAAGACCTAGGCGACGAAATAAGGACTAAGGTTGAAAACTCTGCTTTCCTGGCTGCGATAAGATAATCTACGACGAACTTCAACCACGTAACATCGAAGTCGTAGCACTGCAGGAGGTTTGCTGGACATGACAGAAGGTATGGAAAAGCGGGCATCGAGCGGCTATGGGAGGCAATGTACAGACTGGTAATAGGGCCTAACAGCCTGCATACCGTTTCGAACGATAACGGCCAAGGATGCGTGAACTTTGATGCCTACCGTGGTTTTGTAGTCGAAATTATCTTCCTACCCCCGTAAACATATCCACAAAGCCACTTGGAGATCACCTGACCAACGAACAGAGAATGAAATCGACCATGTTCTAATCAACGGGAAATTCTTCTCCGACATCATCAACGTTCGCACTTACCGCAGCACGAATAAAAACTCGGACCACTACCTAGTGGTCATACATACTGCAGCGCTCAAAACTCTCGACGGTGTACAACACGCGTCGAATTCGAACGCCACGACCTAACATTGAGCTACTATGGGATGGCGAATGCAAGCAGTTAGTAGAGGAGAAGAATGCAGCACGGGCAAGAATGCTGCAACACCGCACGAGAGCGAATGTGGAACATAATAGACAGGCACGGAATAGGCAAAATTCTATTCTTCGAAGGAAAAAGCGCCAGATGCAAGATCGAGACCGCGAAGCAAAGGAAGCACTGCACAGTGCTAACTACACACGCATATTCTACGAGCAGTTGAACAGCTGGCCTTTCCATCGATTTGAAATCAGCTTATGATACAATCGATCGAGACCAGCTATGGCAGATTATGCACGAATATGTATTTCCGGAAAAACTGACGCGGTTTGTCAAAGCAACGATGGATCGAGTGATGTGTGTCGTCAGAGTATCAGAGACACTCGCGAATCCCTTCGAATCTCGGAGAGGATTACGGCAAGGTGATGGATTGTCGTGTTTGTTGTTTACCATCGCATTGGAGGGTGTGATTCGAAGAGCTGGTATAGACATGAGTGGCACGATCTTCAGGAAATCTGTCCAACTATTTGGCTTCGCCGACTATAAACGTCATCGATGAAGCCAAATAGTTGGACAGACTCCCTGAAGATTGTGCCCCTCGTGTCTATCCCAGCTCGTAGCACGTAACTTTGAGACGATGGCGGAAACGTACATCAGACTTAACGCTGAAGCTGGTAGGATTGGGCTTGTGATTAATGCGTTGAAAATAAAATACATGAAGGGTAGAGGCTCACGAGAAGACAATGTTAGTCTCCTACCACGAGTTCAGATCGACGGTGATGAAATCGAGGTAGCAGACGAATTCGTGTATTTGGGCTCATTGGTGTCCACCGATAACGACACCAGCAGAGAGATACAAAGGTGCATTATGGCTGGCAATCGTGCCTACTTTGAACTCCGAAGGACGTTGAGATCGAACAAAGTTCGCCGAACTACAAAGTTGACCATCTACAAGACATTAATTAGACCGGCAGTTCTCTGCGGCCACGAAACATGGACATTGCTAGTGGAAGACCAACGCGCCCTTGGTGTCGGTGAACGGAAGGTGCTGCGTCCGATCTACGGCAGATGGAAGACGGAACGTGGAGGAGACGAATGAAGCATGAATTGCATCAGTTGCTGAGAGAACCTGCCTTCGTACACATCGCAAAAATCGGTCAACTACGACGGGCTGAGCAATAGCCTGGGTCAAAACCCAAATTCCAGTTCCCTTCTGATTTTTGGAAGCCTTTTAGGTCTTATAATAACTGTGCTAAATTTCAGCTCGATCGGTGAAACTATATTTTTGCGTTATAGGTTTTAATTTTACATAGGATTTTATATGGGAAAACTTACTTTTATGTAGAATAATCTGGCGAGGTGACCCGTTGCCATCTAAAAATAAGTGAACCAAATTTTCCTCTTGGAAATATTTCAAGAAAACTTTTTCTCGAAGACCGCAAAGCGATCCGACGATTGTGGAAAAAGTTATTGAGCTAAAACTGATTACAATCCAAACGAACGGCTCATTGAACTGTTTTTCCTAACAACACTGCCACCTGCAGCATGGCCTGTAGCCTGCTGCTGTCGGCGCGAAGCAACCACGTTGTTGTGGGGCGTTCACTCAGCATGGAGGAAAGCCGTTATCATGCACATAGAACAGTTTGACAGTTGACTCCGTTTGAACAAAGTTATAAATAGCTTCCGTTGCAAGTTCGAATTATAATCTGTTACTTGAAGAAAATGGAACGGTGCGATTTCTTTTGTTGGCCTGGTTTTGAAGTTAATATGAAAGTTAAAATGGTTTTGAAGTTAAGTGAAGTATTGAAGTCTTAGTAGCGGCACATTGACTGAAATACGATTTTTCGCTATGTCATATTTGTATGATGTACCAATTATGTAAATTGTACCGATATTTTGAATTCTAAAGTTGAGAGTAAATTGTCTGAAAAAGATAGGGTATGTGTCCCCTAGCTCAGCCTATTATGTATTATCGATTACATTTTTCATTATAACTCATACAGTTTTTAAGCTGTAAGCGAGATTCAACTAGTTAGACACTTGCTAAGATAAGTTTAATAAGACACTTGGTATTATGTATCACCAAAAGTTACACAACTCTTTTGATAAAGTCAGAAACATTCGAGGGATATGAATTTAATGTCGGTCTATAGGCACTAAATTGGGTCTATTCATGGATGCAACTTCGTCCTATTCGATGGATTAATTACTAAATGCAGTCTTTGTACGTTTTTTTTTAGTTTTATGAATTAAGGCACTGCTAGCTGTATTCGATTTACTTAATACAACATTTCACAAAACAAACTTAAGTGATGTTTATATATGATTTACTAGCCATTCAATAATGAAAACATTATAATTCACTTTACAATGATTTTGTTCTTCGGTTTGTGTTTAGATGAGCCATTTGAATATAAACAACCGCAAATTCATGCATTTCCACTTGAAATTTTACGAATAACAACCTTTTTACTGCGTTATTGATACAACAGGCCATAGTTGGGAACATACCAAAAAATATGTCCCCAACATTGGGCCTACGATTTTCATGTAAAATCATTGTTATTTTAGCTATGTGAACAGCTAATTTGTAACGTGTAACTATTTTCTGTACATCCAGACTGCATTACTCGCTTTATCGATTCAATTAAGTCAAATTAAGATCCTTTGAAGATCGTGTACATCATCTATTCAGCTTAACCAGTGAAATCATGATGCCCAAAAAGGTCAAGAAATCGAAAATTACGCGGAAGTGAACAACTATGAGTTGAATAATATTGTATCAATTGCTACGAATTACATCGGTCATCCTAATAGTTCAGTGCATAGGCCGAATGAAGGAGCTAGGCTAACATTGCATCCCCTTACCCTATTTATTAGTTTTTCCGAGCATCTTATTTTGCAGAGCTTCAGGTTCAGCCTATATTTCTTTTTTAGGAGGTATTACTCTACTCTTGATGTTTTTCGATGAAATGTTTAATTGTTAAGAAAAATTTTGTGCAAAAACATGTAATCCCTTTGAAAAATTACGCTTGCGTATAAATGACCCCGTTAAAAATGATAGGTCCACTATACCGGGAGCGTGTGCACAGTATCATCCAAACCAAAGATCTTCTCTCCATGTTGAGTGAACGCCCCACAACAACGTGGTTGCTTCGCGCCGACAGCAGCAGGCTACAGGCCATGCTGCAGGTGGCAGTGTTCGTTTGGATTGTAATCAGTTTTAGCTCAATAACTTTTTCCACAATCGTCAGATCGCTTTGCAGTCTTCGAGAAAAAGTTTTCTTGAAATATTTCCAAGAGGAAAATTTGGTTCACTTATTTTTAGATGGCATTGGGTCACCTTGCCAGATTATTCTACATAAAAGTAAGTTTTCCCATATAAAATCCTATGTAAAATTAAAACCTCGAACGCAAAAATATAGTTTCACCGATCGAGCTGCAATTTAGCACAATTATTGAAAGACCCAAAAGGCTTCCAAAAATCAATAGGGAGTGAATTTTTTTTCTTCCATATGTTCGTGTCCCAGGCTACTGAGTATGCCGTAAGAAAGCCCTGTTAAAATGGTTCTCGAAAACGAACTGACGGGTACAACAAGAGAAGGCGCGCAAAACGGAAGCCAACCATGCAGTCGAAAAGGATAACACGCAACACACCAGATGAGAAACAACTGGTGAAAGTATTTAAGAGGAAATCCAACATGTCGGTCAGAGATGTTGCCGAAAAAGTGGATATAGCTAAGTCTACTGTGCAGGAAACTAAAGAGAGATGTGGACTGAGGTCATTTAAAGCCCAGAAGAAACCTCGCAGATTTTATAAAGGGCTTGAAAAAGCGAAAAATCAGGCCCGGAAGCTATATGATTCGTTTTAATCAAAAATATAGGAAAGGCTTGTAAGATGGAACACGATCCGTTTTTTGCTCGAAACATGTATAAATTTTGTTTTTTCGATAATCTTTCGAAAGAGGAAATAAAGGGCTTCAAGTTTGCCCACGGAACTGATTATTTATATTCATCAAAAAAAAATATGGCCTTTTTCGAAATTCATCGAAAATTGCAATTTCAAAAAATGTATTGTTATGTATCAATTTATTATTGATTCCATGGCATTTTTAAGCATAAAAATTGTCATTCATATGTTTTAAAACGAAAAAAATGTGTTCAATCGTACAAGCTCAACAGTGTTCCATCTTACAAACATGACGCCATTAACACAAAACATAAAAAAATTGTTTCACTCTACAATTTGTTTGGAAATTCCTTTGGATCATAAAAATTCACCAAAAATGCTAGCCAACACATATGTTAACCTTTTGATATCGATGTGAAATGTCCATTTTTTAAGCACATGAAATACTTGCTTTTTAATAATACCAACACTTTCAAACAATTAAACCTGAAAGACCTAAATCGAATGAGTCTATTCATTCCAAAAGCAAATGAAAATTGAAGAATAGTAAAAAAATGAGGTTAACACTTGTAAGCGAGATCGTGTTGTCGCTATGAATGTCAAAAGTGGCACTGTTCCATCTTACAAGCCTTTCCTCTACAGATTGCGTCGTACAGTTCGGTTCCAAAGTTTGAATAATGTAACTATGCATCTCTATCAGAGAAAACACCGGAAACATTGGGAAATATCTCATTCCCTGCCGACATGAGTTGAATTAAGTATACCGTTTAACAAAACGGATCCCGCTGCAAACCCAATTATTTTATCCAACATCCCAACGATTTTTCGTGGAAGTACAGTGGACTCCGCGACTTGCTTCAAAGCGTCAAAGCGTACCACGTCAACACATTCCTACCCATGCCCGGTATTGCCTTTGATATAACATTGAGATCACCAGTTCTTATACATTGAAGACTTATGATAGTACCAAATATCATATCCCTAATAGCACACTTGTTGCCATTCGGTTGAGATAACATAAATATGACTTGCTAAGTCATAATCAAGTTGCTACAACTAATTATGATCGTAGTGTGCTACTTGGGATGTTAGTTCTCTGTATAATTACCGCTGATCTGCCAATAACGGAGTAGCAGCTATCGGGCGGTCAATCATGCTCATGTTCATGCTCATGCATTGATTGAAATCTGATCCAGAAACCACGGTATAGTTCCGCGAATTATCGGATCTCCTAAACAAAAACGAAACAATCTTCTTCTTCTTCTTTAGCCTTCCAAGCTTATTGCTTTCACAATTAGCGAATTGCTTGCTCTCAACTTAGTGTTCTAGATGCACTTCCACAGTTATCAATTGAGAGCTTTCGATGCCATGTACCATTTTTGCATTAATATGATTGTGTGGCAAGTACAATCATACGCTATGCCCAGGGAGGCGAGAAATTTTCCTTAACGTAAAATTCCTAGACCAGACCGGTAATCGAACCCAGCCACCTCCAACATGGTGTTGCTTTGTAGCTGCGCCTTTACTGACTGAGCTAAGGGAGGACCCTACAAGGAAACAATATAACCTTGTAATGGTATCACTGATGGAAACTCGACCACAGTCCATTTTCTGTCATAAAATAACACTTTTTAACGGAAAGTCATTACAAACTGCAGAATCATAATTCATTAATAAAGGGCGATACGGTCAAAATTTGGTCAATATCAACTTGACGTATTTCTTTCAATTTTGCATTTAAAAAACCTGAACACCCCTCATTTTGAAGGTGTGTGTGTGTAAAATGTTGCTCCTATTTTGATTTTGGAATTCACTCTTCAGTTGTCAAAATGCCGTCCAAGCAAGAAGAGCAGCGTATCAAAATTTTGCTCGCGCATCGCGAAAATCCGAGCTACTCGCACGCAAAGTTGGCAAAATCGCTAAAAGTTGCCAAATCAACCGTTATCAAATGTAATTAAAGTGTTTGGGGAACGTTTGTCGACAGCCAGGAAGTCTGGATCGGGGGGAAATCGAAAACCGGAAGCCGCTGAGACGACAAAGAGAGTTGCCGGTAGTTTCAAGCGAAACCCTAACCTATCTCTCCGAGATGCCGCAAATAAGCTGGGTGTATCGTCTACAACCGTGCATCGAGCCAAAAACGAGCCGGACTATCGACTTACAAGAAGGTAGTGACTCCAAATCGCGATGATAAACAAAATACGACGGCCAAGCGCGATCCCGGAGGCTGTACACGACGATGCTGACGAAGTTTGACTGCGTGGTAATGGACGACGAAACCTACGTCAAAGCCGACTACAAGCAGCTTCCGGGACAGGAGTTTTATACGGCAAAAGGAAGGGAAAGGTAGCAGATATTTTCAAGCACACGAAACTGTCAAAGTTCGCAAAGAAATATCTGGTTTGGCAAGCCATCTGTACCTGTGGCTTGAAAAGCAGCATTTTCATAGCTTCCGGGACTGTCAACCAAGAAATTTACGTGAAAGAGTGTTTGAATAAACGTCTGCTGCCTTTCCTGAAGAAACACGGTTGTTACATACTGTTTTGGCCGGATTTGGCATCTTGCCATTACGGTAAAAAGGCCATGGAGTGGTACGCCGCCAACAACGTGCAGGTGGTTCCCAAGGACAAGAACCATCCCAACCCGCCAGAGCTCCGCCCAATTGAGAAATACTGGGCTATTGTCAAGCGGAACCTAAAGAAGACCAAAAAAACTGCTAAGGACGAGCAGCAGTTCAAGGCAAACTGGCTTTCTGCGGCGAAGAAGGTGGCTGTACAAAATCTGATGGCAGGGGTCAAGCGTAAGGCCCGGCAATTCGGATTTGGAAAAGCGGAAGCCTAACTGAATATTTTTCCTGAATTTTATACTAATTGAACTTGAAAGAAATTTAATTTGATTTTTAAATAAACGATTTCACCGATTTACACGCGTTTTCCCTTGACCAAATTTTGACCGTATCACCCTTTAGTTTTTTGACAAATCTATTGGCTTATCGTGATTTATGGCTTACCGTGAACAATGAAAAGCTACATAGAAAAAATGTCTCGTAAATTGTATGAAACATTCATATTGCGTGTCATCTATAGCCTGGGTCAAAACCCAAATTCCAGTTCCCTTCTGATTTTTGGAAGCCTTTTAGGTCTTATAATAACTGTGCTAAATTTCAGCTCGATCGGTGAAACTATATTTTTGCGTTATAGGTTTTAATTTTACATAGGATTTTATATGGGAAAACTTACTTTTATGTAGAATAATCTGGCGAGGTGACCCGTTGCCATCTAAAAATAAGTGAACCAAATTTTCCTCTTGGAAATATTTCAAGAAAACTTTTTCTCGAAGACCGCAAAGCGATCCGACGATTGTGGAAAAAGTTATTGAGCTAAAACTGATTACAATCCAAACGAACGGCTCATTGAACTGTTTTTCCTAACAACACTGCCACCTGCAGCATGGCCTGTAGCCTGCTGCTGTCGGCGCGAAGCAACCACGTTGTTGTGGGGCGTTCACTCAGCATGGAGGAAAGCCGTTATCATGCACATAGAACAGTTTGACAGTTGACTCCGTTTGAACAAAGTTATAAATAGCTTCCGTTGCAAGTTCGAATTATAATCTGTTACTTGAAGAAAATGGAACGGTGCGATTTCTTTTGTTGGCCTGGTTTTGAACTCGTTGAAAGCCAAAATAATGCCAACAAAAAGGGATGCGCTTCAAGTGATGTTTTATTATAATTACTTGAAGCATTATGCCATCCCAGAGTGCATCGAAGAAGCGGCTAAAATGGTTTTGAAGTTAATATGAAAGTTAAAATGGTTTTGAAGTTAAGTGAAGTATTGAAGTCTTAGTAGCGGCACATTGACTGAAATACGATTTTTCGCTATGTCATATTTGTATGATGTACCAATTATGTAAATTGTACCGATATTTTGAATTCTAAAGTTGAGAGTAAATTGTCTGAAAAAGATAGGGTATGTGTCCCCTAGCTCAGCCTATTATGTATTATCGATTACATTTTTCATTATAACTCATACAGTTTTTAAGCTGTAAGCGAGATTCAACTAGTTAGACACTTGCTAAGATAAGTTTAATAAGACACTTGGTATTATGTATCACCAAAAGTTACACAACTCTTTTGATAAAGTCAGAAACATTCGAGGGATATGAATTTAATGTCGGTCTATAGGCACTAAATTGGGTCTATTCATGGATGCAACTTCGTCCTATTCGATGGATTAATTACTAAATGCAGTCTTTGTACGTTTTTTTTTAGTTTTATGAATTAAGGCACTGCTAGCTGTATTCGATTTACTTAATACAACATTTCACAAAACAAACTTAAGTGATGTTTATATATGATTTACTAGCCATTCAATAATGAAAACATTATAATTCACTTTACAATGATTTTGTTCTTCGGTTTGTGTTTAGATGAGCCATTTGAATATAAACAACCGCAAATTCATGCATTTCCACTTGAAATTTTACGAATAACAACCTTTTTACTGCGTTATTGATACAACAGGCCATAGTTGGGAACATACCAAAAAATATGTCCCCAACATTGGGCCTACGATTTTCATGTAAAATCATTGTTATTTTAGCTATGTGAACAGCTAATTTGTAACGTGTAACTATTTTCTGTACATCCAGACTGCATTACTCGCTTTATCGATTCAATTAAGTCAAATTAAGATCCTTTGAAGATCGTGTACATCATCTATTCAGCTTAACCAGTGAAATCATGATGCCCAAAAGGTCAAGAAATCGAAAATTACGCGGAAGTGAACAACTATGAGTTGAATAATATTGTATCAATTGCTACGAATTACATCGGTCATCCTAATAGTTCAGTGCATAGGCCGAATGAAGGAGCTAGGCTAACATTGCATCCCCTTACCCTATTTATTAGTTTTTCCGAGCATCTTATTTTGCAGAGCTTCAGGTTCAGCCTATATTTCTTTTTTAGGAGGTATTACTCTACTCTTGATGTTTTTCGATGAAATGTTTAATTGTTAAGAAAAATTTTGTGCAAAAACATGTAATCCCTTTGAAAAATTACGCTTGCGTATAAATGACCCCGTTAAAAATGATAGGTCCACTATACCGGGAGCGTGTGCACAGTATCATCCAAACCAAAGATCTTCTCTCCATGTTGAGTGAACGCCCCACAACAACGTGGTTGCTTCGCGCCGACAGCAGCAGGCTACAGGCCATGCTGCAGGTGGCAGTGTTCGTTTGGATTGTAATCAGTTTTAGCTCAATAACTTTTTCCACAATCGTCAGATCGCTTTGCAGTCTTCGAGAAAAAGTTTTCTTGAAATATTTCCAAGAGGAAAATTTGGTTCACTTATTTTTAGATGGCATTGGGTCACCTTGCCAGATTATTCTACATAAAAGTAAGTTTTCCCATATAAAATCCTATGTAAAATTAAAACCTCGAACGCAAAAATATAGTTTCACCGATCGAGCTGCAATTTAGCACAATTATTGAAAGACCCAAAAGGCTTCCAAAAATCAATAGGGAGTGAATTTTTTTTTCTTCCATATGTTCGTGTCCCAGGCTACTGAGTATGCCGTAAGAAAGCCCTGTTAAAATGGTTCTCGAAAACGAACTGACGGGTACAACAAGAGAAGGCGCGCAAAACGGAAGCCAACCATGCAGTCGAAAACGATAACACGCAACACACCAGATGAGAAACAACTGGTGAAAGTATTTAAGAGGAAATCCAACATGTCGGTCAGAGATGTTGCCGAAAAAAGTGGATATAGCTAAGTCTACTGTGCAGGAAACTAAAGAGAGATGTGGACTGAGGTCATTTAAAGCCCAGAAGAAACCTCGCAGATTTTATAAAGGGCTTGAAAAAGCGAAAAATCAGGCCCGGAAGCTATATGATTCGTTTTAATCAAAAATATAGGAAAGGCTTGTAAGATGGAACACGATCCGTTTTTTGCTCGAAACATGTATAAATTTTGTTTTTTCGATAATCTTTCGAAAGAGGAAATAAAGGGCTTCAAGTTTGCCCACGGAACTGATTATTTATATTCATCAAAAAAAAATATGGCCTTTTTCGAAATTCATCGAAAATTGCAATTTCAAAAAATGTATTGTTATGTATCAATTTATTATTGATTCCATGGCATTTTTAAGCATAAAAATTGTCATTCATATGTTTTAAAACGAAAAAAATGTGTTCAATCGTACAAGCTCAACAGTGTTCCATCTTACAAACATGACGCCATTAACACAAAACATAAAAAAAATTGTTTCACTCTACAATTTGTTTGGAAATTCCTTTGGATCATAAAAATTCACCAAAAATGCTAGCCAACACATATGTTAACCTTTTGATATCGATGTGAAATGTCCATTTTTTAAGCACATGAAATACTTGCTTTTTTAATAATACCAACACTTTCAAACAATTAAACCTGAAAGACCTAAATCGAATGAGTCTATTCATTCCAAAAGCAAATGAAAATTGAAGAATAGTAAAAAAATGAGGTTAACACTTGTAAGCGAGATCGTGTTGTCGCTATGAATGTCAAAAGTGGCACTGTTCCATCTTACAAGCCTTTCCTCTACAGATTGCGTCGTACAGTTCGGTTCCAAAGTTTGAATAATGTAACTATGCATCTCTATCAGAGAAAACACCGGAAACATTGGGAAATATCTCATTCCCTGCCGACATGAGTTGAATTAAGTATACCGTTTAACAAAACGGATCCCGCTGCAAACCCAATTATTTTATCCAACATCCCAACGATTTTTCGTGGAAGTACAGTGGACTCCGCGACTTGCTTCAAAGCGTCAAAGCGTACCACGTCAACACATTCCTACCCATGCCCGGTATTGCCTTTGATATAACATTGAGATCACCAGTTCTTATACATTGAAGACTTATGATAGTACCAAATATCATATCCCTAATAGCACACTTGTTGCCATTCGGTTGAGATAACATAAATATGACTTGCTAAGTCATAATCAAGTTGCTACAACTAATTATGATCGTAGTGTGCTACTTGGGATGTTAGTTCTCTGTATAATTACCGCTGATCTGCCAATAACGGAGTAGCAGCTATCGGGCGGTCAATCATGCTCATGTTCATGCTCATGCATTGATTGAAATCTGATCCAGAAACCACGGTATAGTTCCGCGAATTATCGGATCTCCTAAACAAAAACGAAACAATCTTCTTCTTCTTCTTTAGCCTTCCAAGCTTATTGCTTTCACAATTAGCGAATTGCTTGCTCTCAACTTAGTGTTCTAGATGCACTTCCACAGTTATCAATTGAGAGCTTTCGATGCCATGTACCATTTTTGCATTAATATGATTGTGTGGCAAGTACAATCATACGCTATGCCCAGGAGGCGAGAAATTTTCCTTAACGTAAAATTCCTAGACCAGACCGGTAATCGAACCCAGCCACCTCCAACATGGTGTTGCTTTGTAGCTGCGCCTTTACTGACTGAGCTAAGGGAGGACCCTACAAGGAAACAATATAACCTTGTAATGGTATCACTGATGGAAACTCGACCACAGTCCATTTTCTGTCATAAAATAACACTTTTTAACGGAAAGTCATTACAAACTGCAGAATCATAATTCATTAATAAAGGGCGATACGGTCAAAATTTGGTCAATATCAACTTGACGTATTTCTTTCAATTTTGCATTTAAAAAACCTGAACACCCCTCATTTTGAAGGTGTGTGTGTGTAAAATGTTGCTCCTATTTTGATTTTGGAATTCACTCTTCAGTTGTCAAAATGCCGTCCAAGCAAGAAGAGCAGCGTATCAAAATTTTGCTCGCGCATCGCGAAAATCCGAGCTACTCGCACGCAAAGTTGGCAAAATCGCTAAAAGTTGCCAAATCAACCGTTATCAAATGTAATTAAAGTGTTTGGGGAACGTTTGTCGACAGCCAGGAAGTCTGGATCGGGGAAATCGAAAACCGGAAGCCGCTGAGACGACAAAGAGAGTTGCCGGTAGTTTCAAGCGAAACCCTAACCTATCTCTCCGAGATGCCGCAAATAAGCTGGGTGTATCGTCTACAACCGTGCATCGAGCCAAAAAACGAGCCGGACTATCGACTTACAAGAAGGTAGTGACTCCAAATCGCGATGATAAACAAAATACGACGGCCAAAGCGCGATCCCGGAGGCTGTACACGACGATGCTGACGAAGTTTGACTGCGTGGTAATGGACGACGAAACCTACGTCAAAGCCGACTACAAGCAGCTTCCGGGACAGGAGTTTTATACGGCAAAAGGAAGGGAAAGGTAGCAGATATTTTCAAGCACACGAAACTGTCAAAGTTCGCAAAGAAATATCTGGTTTGGCAAGCCATCTGTACCTGTGGCTTGAAAAGCAGCATTTTCATAGCTTCCGGGACTGTCAACCAAGAAATTTACGTGAAAGAGTGTTTGAATAAACGTCTGCTGCCTTTCCTGAAGAAACACGGTTGTTACATACTGTTTTGGCCGGATTTGGCATCTTGCCATTACGGTAAAAAGGCCATGGAGTGGTACGCCGCCAACAACGTGCAGGTGGTTCCCAAGGACAAGAACCATCCCAACCCGCCAGAGCTCCGCCCAATTGAGAAATACTGGGCTATTGTCAAGCGGAACCTAAAGAAGACCAAAAAAACTGCTAAGGACGAGCAGCAGTTCAAGGCAAACTGGCTTTCTGCGGCGAAGAAGGTGGCTGTACAAAATCTGATGGCAGGGGTCAAGCGTAAGGCCCGGCAATTCGGATTTGGAAAAGCGGAAGCCTAACTGAATATTTTTCCTGAATTTTATACTAATTGAACTTGAAAAAGAAATTTAATTTGATTTTTTAAATAAACGATTTCACCGATTTACACGCGTTTTCCCTTGACCAAATTTTGACCGTATCACCCTTTAGTTTTTTGACAAATCTATTGGCTTATCGTGATTTATGGCTTACCGTGAACAATGAAAAGCTACATAGAAAAAATGTCTCGTAAATTGTATGAAACATTCATATTGCGTGTCATCTAATAAAATGCTATCATTACACCTTATTTGTACAGTAGCATTGGCATTAGCATTAGCATTGACGTTTGCACACCTCGTGGATGGAACTACGATGAGGAACAATTCGTTGAAGACATTGCATGTCACCATGAAACGGATCCAGTTACTGATACGTTTCTTCACGCAATAATCTCCACGAAAACACTCCTCGATCGCTCACCTGGCCACGTCTATGCAACCGTTGCAGATAGGGAGGATTTGGTATCTACCTTAAGAGGACATGGGGAACCCACTTTGCCTTCGGTAGATATCAAAAGAAAAGGGAAATGAATAGTCGGAGAGAATAGTTGAAAAAAATTCCTGGTTTGTTGTACAGACCAAAAATTTATTTAAAAATGGTCGTTGGGAACCTCTAGTCTAAGAACGTTAAGTGATGCTCCATTTCTCTTCCAACAGTTGGGACTCAAGCATTAACTATAGTCCTAGTCTCAATTGACTTATGGTTATAACTCCATAACTCGCTCTCTGAAATGAGAAGAATGTCTGAGAACATATGTACGTGTGGTGGAAGAGAACTTATCAGATTCCAGATTTCACGGATTGACTATGCTATAATTTTTATTCATAGAAATAAAATACTTATTTCATACTAGTTCATCCAAATTTCATATGTTACTAAATGGAACTGAAAGTTGAGCGTTCTTACATGTTTTATACGGCTCAACTTATGATTATCCTAAGGTAGTTTGGTAGAGTGCAGTCGCGATTGATTACCTCCAAAGCCTAGAAGTAGCGTTGCCAGATGAAAGAGAGCTGGCCACCGCCTAAGTGCCGCCTTGAGAAGTTTGAGTGCGAAACAATGTAACAGTTGTATCGTTTTCAAGAAACGTGAAAGTACTACAAGGAACTAAACGCATCTCGTAAGGATTTTGCGCCACGAGCTGATACGGTAAGGTGAGGTAGAAGCAGCACTTCGTTGCACACCTGAATCCGGAACATCGAGACAATTCATTTATTCGCTGACGATGGGAACATTGTCGGAAAAACGTTCCAGGCGGTTACTGAGCCAGATGTACTGGCTGAAACGTGAAGTTAAAAAGGTTGGATTAAGGATGAATTTGTCGAAGACTAAAAATCTGATTGCAGGAGGAACCAAGCGAGGTAGAGCTCGCTTCGACAAAAATGTGGTTATCTACAGAGATGAGTTTAAGGTGGTAGATGAGTTTGTGTACCTTGGATCATTGGTGACATCAGATAACAACTGCAACAGAGAAATTGTCGTTAATAGCCGTATAAGATTACGATCGTATTATCGTCGTTTCTACTTTGGTCTTCACAAAACCCTAAGGTCCGGCCAAGTGTTTAATGTACAAGACGCTGATGAGACCGGTAGTTAAATACGGACACGCAACGCGGACAATGTCGAGGAGGAATTTTGTAATTTTGGTCGAGAAAATGGGGACAAGCAGCCATAAGGGCCTGTTCATAAACCACGTAGACTCATTTTTGAACATCTCAACCCCCCCCCCCTACGTAGACTTTCCTCCATACATTTTTTTAATTTTTGTATGGAGCGTAGACTTTGCCAAACCCCCCACCCCTCCACCCAGAAAAGTCTACATGGTTTATGAATAGCCCCTAATCTTGGCGAAACATAGTGACGCAGGTACGGTCCTTAAGGAACATTTGACTGTCAATAATAAAAAAAGAGCAATCTACGGACTTGAATATCACAGAGCAACGCTAAATATATTTAGGCTATTATGCGAAATACTTAGCTGAATATTCCGGATCAATCAAAATCTGCGCTTCAGCACTTTGCACATAGAAAGTTTAAATGTCGGTTTGCTTCTCAGGGAAGTGGAACCGCATCAATGCAAAAAAACACGTGATGTCCGAAGTTGGTTCTGTAAGCCGCGATTCACAGACATGGCTGATGATAACCCTTTTCTTCGTTTGAATGCACTGTTTCACTTGTATGCACTTATTGGCAGTATTCAGAAATCTTCCTTAGCTAATTTTTTACACAAGCAAAAATTTTGCAAACGTCCATTGATGTCCAGAATTCACTAACTGACAGTATTTTTCCAATGTTTAACACTAAGTTATCATTAGAAACTGTGAAAAATTCTTGTAATGGGTTCAACAACATGCCAGGCTTTCTCCTCCTAAAGACATAAAATAATTATAAATAAAGAAATCTTAACACTAATTCAACCAGTTTCTTCTAACACACGTGATTATTATAATTAATATTCTTCTATTGATTAAACTTATCACACAAAAACCACAGAAATTTCAGAGCTGCAGAATAAACGGATAAAACGTGACAGCTCCCAAAAATCTAACCGTGCGTGAGCCTATCATAACACCTTATTTGTACAATGCACAAAATGAAATCCGTGAAGACCAACCAATCACTGCTTCTCTTCAATTGTATGCATTAATGTTGGTGATGCTGGTGGGATGGGTGAGAATCAATAATTTATCCCAAAATAGAAATTAAAGCGCAATCGAGAGTTAGAACCTTATGCTCATTAATGAAGCAACCTCTCACGAGTAAATATGGTTAAGTGAGATCAACCACGGACGCAATAACAGCTCTTCCTGAAAACGCAGAGTCGAACCACATGTCAGAAACTTTAAAAAATAAAACACTGATCACATCTTTTTTTTTTTCAATTATATTTTGAGTCGATAAAGTAGATCTGTCAGTCGTTCATGCAACCACCAGAGAGACATTTCTTTTTTATTGGTAACAAAATGTTTGTAGCTCATCGTATTGTTTTGAACAACGAACGATTTTTTTTTCTGTGTCAACAAATGTTTCGTGCTTTTAACATTTGCGCTCGTGGCAATAAATACGATGGTAGCATATTAAGAAGCACAAATCAATGAAAACAGCGAATAGATTTGCTGGTTTTACCTTCCACTCCGTAATTTAAACGAAATCCAATATTCAGTGTATGTTTGAAAATAAACAGCATTGTCTTTTTATTTTTTATTTTTTATTCTGTGAGAAAGAATCTATATTCATATTTTTCGGAACAGTCTAAAGTTAGGGTGATCTATCAAACATAAGCAAAATTGGTTGTAAATCAGGATGCTATCACCCACCGTTCTATAAAAGATCCGACTGTTGTTTTGATTATTACGCATTTTACGGCAATTGAGCTGTCATTTTAGCAGGAAGTTTTTTAAATAATTATTGATCAAACATATCAACACGTTCCGGCCTACTTCATAAAAAGATAATACCAACTAAATGTTCCGCTCCTCCCTTATTAACTGATACAAGAATAACCGGGTCCTCCCTTAGCTCAGCCGGTAAAGGCGCGGCTACAAAACACCATGCTGGAGGTGGATGGGTTCGATTCTCCGTCTGGTCATGAAATTTTTCGTTAAGGAAATTTTCTCGATTCCCTGGGCATAGGATATAATTGTACCTGTCACACAATCAAACTAATGCAAAAATGGTACTTGGCATCGAAAACTCTGAATCAATAACTATGAAAGTGCATTTAGAACACTAAGTTAAAAGCATGCAGTAAGCAAATTGCGAAAGAAAGAATAATATTCACCGCTGAATCGACGGAAATGTTGGTCTGTGAACTCATTTCCATTTCATTCCAATAACTCCTAACATAACGTCACTCGCGACCGCACAAAATCATAATCCCATCCCAAGGGCATAATCTGGGTCCAAAGTCGAGCGAGAACACCTTAAGATGATCATCAAAGCAAACAAAGCCTTGTTTGCAGCCTTAAGCCATTGGTAATGCGTGCAAAGGATCAGCCACATTCCAGACAAGGCCCTCGCAGGTCAACTTGTTTCCTGGAACCCTTTTGGGCTTGGCTTTGTGCAAACTCAAGCAAAAGGTGGCAGTCTACGTATCATTATCCTTTCACTCCTATCACTAAATTTCTCGCTCCGCTCCGAGACGATGCCCGGTAGGTATGCCAACAAGCAGGGTGCAGTTCGATAATTAGCATAATTCGTCTGTCGCCAGTGCTTATTAGTTTTCGTCCATTCTGGCATTGTACGATCCTTTCCCGATCAGTGTTGTGTACTGTGTCCAACCAACAAGTGCACCCGGACATGTTAATGAAATTATTTAAGACGATTACCTGATTTGCGTGCCGTGAGGGAAAAGAGACCCGGGCCTACGCGATAAGAGTGGATGATCCTCGCCAGTGCTGGTAGCAGCTAAGCTCAATAAATGCACCCCATAAGGAACGATTAAAGTGCAATAAGAGCATTTTTCGGGGGAGGGCAGTTTGTTGGTATTCTCAAGTACCTCTGCTGCTTGCTCCTTTTGAAAATGAAGTGCTACCATAAACCTTCCTGGTCATAAAACCTACTTGAGAAAGCCATAAAATGTTGATATACCTTTCTGCTAATGGCTTTCGGTATTTGCCAGTTTTGGTAACACCCAACCCATTGAGCTTGGAGGGAAAATTCACCGTGACCTGATTGCGCTAAGGGTACACGGTTGTTTATAATACCTTGTTCATATATTTGTTCAACTATTCAAATCACATTTGATCGCAGTTTGGCAAAGTGATTTCCGCTTACACCTTCAAAAAGACAGGTAATATTCAATAAAAATTCTCGGAATCGACACACCCTCGAACGGGTCCGGGAACAAATTACCCAAACCTACGAGGCTCAGCAAATTTCCGTCGAAAACGGGCAGCGGTTAATGGGAAATTCGTTCGGTTTTTGCGCTGTTCTGGGTTCGAATGCATTGGATTAATTTGGCGACAGGTTTTTGCCAGTCTGGCATTGCATCTTCCCTTGCTCATCGGGAATGAGGTTCTGTATGCGTACGCGTCGGGAAAAATTTCCCAGGAAATTCGTCTGGGGAATTCAATTTGTCGAGTTTTTAACCGTCACAAGTGAGCAGCCAAAAATCACCCAAATTGTGCGAATAATGAGCCTTTGGGAGCGATGCAATCCATTCGGTCGATCGGTTCTCAGAATTTTAATTGGCGCTAAAAATGGAGCTTTGGAATTGCTGATGATCGAATTTAATCAAACCCTGCCAAGGTTGTTCGTCTTGCCAATCCGCATCATCCCAAAGTCATGAGACGAGTTGAAAGTAAGTTCTTCTTTTTTTTTGAAAGACCGAGCGAAATAAGGCCAAACATGACGCCTCATTGTAGGTTGCTTTTTGGCTGTTTAATATTTATTTTGCTGTTGAATGCGTAAATACTTGGCTACTGGGTGCTTGAACACACTTGGGTGGGTACTTACTCACCCCCACTGCACCCCCCTCAACCAGCCCACACAACGAAGGAAAACAAACTTGACGAAAGTGAATCAACACTTGATCAGTCAGTCAGTCAGTCAGTCGTCAGTCGGTTCGCAGCCAGCAGATCAATCTCGCGGGATTCGGCAACCAAGTTACGCACTTCAACGGCGATGACGACGGTGGTCGGGCGTTTGGTTTGAAAGTTTAGCAAGATATGCTTCGAAAAGGGGAGGGAGAATAGCAAGAGCCTTTGCTTCACAGACGTGTTGAACGAGTTGCTTTAGTGCACTCATGGCTGCTTTTGTTGTTTTTGTTTTTCATCACTTCAGAACTGGTGAAAATGGCTTATGTAATCAAAGTACTTGTTGGCCTATGAACTTTCGGAGCGGGATATTCCTGCTGACCAAGTTTAGACGGTATGATTCCAAAATCATTTGTTTGGGTACATGGTTTGAATTATTTTTAAACTTGCAAGCTTAAATAAAACCCACAAAAAAATAACATAATGAATTTTAACTGGCACGCAAAATTTCCCCTTGTTGAATTTCAAGCCAAAGGAGGCATAAACAATGAAATTGTTTGCAATCTTGCATGCGTCATACAACAATGTTCACAATGTCTCATACAACATACTAGATTTAGGCGTAATCTGGTTTAAATTAACATGAAATATCCCATAATTTCTGCCAAATCTAGCATTCCCTTTATGTGCATTAGATAACGCAGAAAATAACATGATTTTTTTTTTCAAACTGTGTAGTGCAAACGATACACACTACCAAAAATGTCATGTAAATTTCGGTGCCATGAGATCGACCCATGCAAGCGTTCTTTTGCACATAAGCATGAGTTTAAAGAGATAGAAAAATAAATTCAATCAAACATATATTTGTCGACTTGGGAATTTGTCAGTTTCAGGAGACATAATTTTTCACGAAATCTTTGTTTACGTTCTTAAACTTTTTACAAACCTAAATTACGACTCGTGTAATATTCATAATTTCTATGTATGGAGAACGAAAGTGGCATCATCTGAAACAGTAATTTATGCAACAGTTTATCATAGGTCACACAGAAAAAAAAAGAAACAATGAATTTTCTGCATTATCTAATGCACATACAGAGAATGTTAGATTTTGCATAGATTAATGGGATCCTTCATGTAAATTTAAGACAGATATCGCTGGAATCAGTTCTGTTGTGTGGAAGCTTGCAAACATTGTTGTATGGCGTATGAAAGATTGCAAACAATTTCGATGTATACGCTTGCTATGGCTTCAAATTGAACGAGGGGAAGTTTTACGCGTCTGTTAAAATTTATTATTTTTTTCAGCGCAGCATTTATCTACCAAGGGCTTAGGAGTCAGATATATACAATGAGTGCTAAAAAAATCTAGTTTTGCTAAATGAATTCAGAAATTCTCTTCCAAAAACATTTTTATTTGAACCTTCTCCTACTTTGATTTTTTGTTTGTTTATCCTTTCATTATTTAAAAAGAAAATCAGAGGAAAAATAACAATAACAAATAAATTAAATAACAAATGTCGAACGTTGGATTGTAAGTTAAGAAGATTGATTTCATTAATTATTCTATGAAAACTTGCGTGCTTTGGGTTGAGAAATTCATACGGAGCAGCAAACCACTAACTAGAAGCAGCGGCTGAAGAAAATTGGCTAGGAGATTTTCCCAGCAAAACACGAAGATGATGGACTACGAGACATGCCAAACGCTGGACAGCAACGACTGACAGAGGAAAGGATATTTCGTCTCTCACCAAGGTCAAATATATCTCCCACATCAAGTTCCCGAAGAAGTTTTCCTTATAAGTAATGAGGGTAGGATGTCAAAGTCACAGTTTTTTTCTCCGGGCTTGTGATAAATAAGAAGATTTACAGTACGCAATGCCTACCAAAAGCGGCCGAGTTCACGCGGACTAATCGTGTGGTGGTTTGCCCTGGCATGGCATTGATATACTACCGCAAAAATTCGTTGGAAGAGATGGACCACCTGAACGTCACTGAGATACCGAAGAACGCAAACCCTTTGAACGTCCAAAAGCAGCTGAAAGACACCCCAACTGTCGTACTTTTGTTACGGCTATGGGTGGCCAAGGTTTCAGATAACTGGCCTTACGCTTGCGTCAAAATGTGAAGGCATTTTTGTTTAATAACACTGGTTGAACAAATCCGAAAAAAGTCTTGAGACCCAGAGCCCCATGCCAATTCCTTTTAACTTGGGTCCCAAAACCACGAAGATCGTATTTTGACCTCCAGCGATTTGTATTTTTCATTTGCATTTCATTTGCGGTTTTGGGAACCACTCTAATAACTTCCTCAGCTTAAATGTAAATGCTTCAGAAGCATGTTTTTTATACTCTATTTGTTATGTTATGTATTCTCCATGCGTGGAGTAACGGTTATGATGTAGAAGGAGATGTTCGCTCATCACCATGAGGGCACCAAGAGTGCACATTAATGTTTTTTGCTAGAATGAAATATATGAAGAGAAAGTGTTAAAAGTTCCGTCAGTGTACGGCAGGTTGGAAATCGAACAGATGTTTTGAACATTTGAGCGAAAGGGCATGGATCCAGTGGTACTCGAACCATGGACGTCATCCTTTGCCTAACATCCCACTGCGGGGTAGGTCGAGGCACGGACAAGTCCGCCACAACAGGCAAAAGATGACGTATGGAAAGTTCTCTACGTTAGAGACTACGAGAAAAACTTGTATAAAGCCAACGTTGGGTACAAATAACTTACTTCTGGTAAAATTCTACCCAAAAGTAAATAATTTGAACCCAATGGTTGATAAACTCAATTTGCACCTCTGACGAGTAACTTTTTATAGCCGTGTTTTCACTTTTTACAACCGTTGCATGCTATCCCAATAATGTGATACATCATATCCCAGTGTTGTGGTGCGTTTTGCCCCAATTTTAGGGTGCATATTGAGCAATTACAAAGGCGTTTTACCCCCGAGTCGTTTTGGGATCATATTGGTAGAGGTTTAAAAAAATCAGCGTTTTGACTTTAAATCACATGTGGACTACAACTAAAACATCGTTATGCACCATACTCAATAACTTATTCCTAAATTCTAGTTATTCACGATGTTGCTTAAACGGTGCGTTTTGTACCATGCTCCCCTATTAGACTAAAGGAGTACAACGCTGTACGTTGTATGTCTGTTCCAGGTATTAGGAGGATCTCGAGTGATACATGGGGTTTGATCGTTATGATAATGATGGTTTCATCATAGAATATCAGATAAAAAGTTATTTTCTTCAGCAAAGTTGTTAAGCAGATCAAAACCTTAAAGATGGTGAACGTAAAAGCTAAAAATTGTCTCACTAGGTGGCACTAGTGTGCATTAAAAATTACTGAATAGCCGAATCTAGGCAATCTTGACATATACGAAGTTGGCGTCTTCGACAAATATATTTGAGTGGCTAAGACTTTTTGGATAGTGTAAACATTAACTTAGAATTCCTCCACTACGTGGTGCAAGTGTACATCTGAAGTTTTTGTATTGCCTGTAACCTGAGATAAAAATTCAGAATTACCTCACTACACTGCGCTAGCGTGCATGTAAAATTACTGAATAACGTGGATCTCGAGATGCTTGACATATTTGAAAATGACG
This sequence comes from Aedes japonicus, assembly GCA_034211315.2. Lineage (NCBI taxonomy): Eukaryota > Metazoa > Arthropoda > Insecta > Diptera > Culicidae > Aedes > Aedes japonicus. The sequence goes on along the minus strand of JASCZW010005295.1, from coordinate 169,881 downwards.
TCTTCGACAAATAAGGAGTTTATCGAATATAAGCTATCCACATACATTTGCGTTGTACGCATGTATTTGTGATGGTTTTTTAGGCTCTGAACACTGCATGCTGTGCGGTTTAAATTCTGCGTTTTCAAAAAGTCGCGTATTGAAACGTTTTGATGGACGATGAGACCTATGTAAAGGAGGACTCAAAAACCCTTCCAGGTCCACAATACTTTACTGCCGTCGTTGGGGAGGATGTGTGCGATGCGGACAGGTCGATTCAAGTGGAGAAATTCGGTCGAAAGGTACTGGTATGGCAAGCAATATGTTCCTGTGGTTTGAAGTCAACCATTTTTTACACTACCGGAACTATAAATGCGGAAATCTATCGATCTGAGTGTCTCCAGAAGAGATTGTTGCCTTTATATAAGAAGCATAGTACACCTCCACTGTTTTGGCCGGATTTAGCGTCGGCTCACTATGCCAAAACCACTCTCAATTGGCTTGCGGAAAAGGGTATAGATTTCGTTGAGAAAAATATCAATCCACCAAATTGCCCTCAGCTTCGACCCATCGAACGTTACTGGGAAATCGTGAAGAGGGTCTTCAAGAAGACTGGTAAGGCAGCTGGGAACATGCAGGAGTTCAAAAAAATTTGGGCTCAAGCGTCCAAAAAATGCGATGCAACACTTGTCCGGAACTTGATGAAGAGCATTCGATCCAAAGTTTGAAAATTCGTGAAGGAATAACTTAAATTTCATCCGGTCTTCATTATGTTCAAGTTTAACCTCGTACAATAAAGGATCAATTTTTTGTATGAATAAAATATCGGTTTTCAACATAATTTGAAAGAAAGTTTGTGGATAGCTTATTTTCGATACACTCCTTATGTTTGCCCAACAAACACCAATGACGAATAACCGCTTGTTCACACAAATTTGGAGAAGTTATTCAGCTTTCTAGATGAAAAAGCTGAAGAACTTTTCCTAATTTTTTTGAACAAACTGTTATTCAGCATTGTCGTTTGTTGGGTGAGTGGTCAAGGCTTTTCGGATGGTGTACTTGCCTCTTTCTAGTGATTACAAAACCCAAGTGGATATAAAATTCCCCATACAATGGTTAAAAACATGGGAAATATTTTGAACCGAACTGAAGTTCTATGAAAAACTTCCCTGAAGTTCTCTGAAAAACTCCCCTGAAGTTCTCTGAAAAACTTCCATGAAGTTATCTCCAAAATTTTCGTGAAGTTCTCTGCAGAAATTCCCTAAAGTTCTCTGCAGAACTTTCCTTAAGTTCTCTGCAGAATTTCTCTGAAGTTCTCTGCAGAAATTCCCTGAAGTTCTCTGAAGAAATTCCCTGAAGTTCTCTGCAGAATTTCCCTGAAGTTCTCTGTAAAACATCCCTGAAGTTCTCTGCAGAACTTCTCTGAAGTTCTCTACAGAACGTCTCTGAAATTCTCTGCAGAATGTCCTTGAAGTTCTCTGAAGAACTTCCCTGAAGTTCTCTGCAGAATTTCCCTGAAGTTCTCTGTAAAACATCCCTGAAGTTCTCTGAAGAACTTCCGTGAAAATCTCTGCAGAACTTCCCTGAACTTAACTAAAGTTCTCTGCAGAACCTCCCTGAAGTTATCTGATGTTTTCTCAAGAACTTCCATGAAGTTCTCTGACGGACTTACCCGAAGTATTGTGAAAAACTTCTCTGGCGGACTAACCTTAAGTTGTCAGAAGATCGCACCAAAAATTTCCATATTGGGGTTATCAGCCTCTTATGTGCAGTATCGATATAAATCCATCACATAGTTCACAGGATGGTCTGCCAGCGCCACGCAGTGAAATAATTCTGTTATAGCTGTAGTTGATTTCTGCTGTTATAGTTACAGTCGATCGTCTGGCTGGCCATGCTCACTCAAATAAATTTCCTGAAAATAATGAATTCGCCCAACTCTATAGACATCTGATGAGGGTGAGAGGGTGAGAGGCACCCTGAACCTCAAGGAAAATTTGACTGAAACTCTGGAAAAGTCCTCTCCAGAGTTTTTAGAAAAATTCTCTTTCATATTTTGGAAGTCTTCTAAGGGACTTTTAGGATATTTTTTTTTCCGGAACTTAGAGATAGTTTGTTTTTGAATTTCTGAGTAATTCTTGCTCAAACTACTAGAAAGTACCACCTTTGCTTCTGGAATATTTCATTCTGTTCTTCTGTTTTCTGAGAGGTTTTTTCGAGAAATCTTCATTCCGACATAGTTTCTTCCGAACTTCTGGAAAGTTTCAACTAAACATTGGGGTTTTTTTTTTAGATACTTTCTTAAACTTCGGAGAAGTTCTCTCCTGAACTTCAAGGACGTATCGTCCTGAGGTTTGTGGAGATTTGTTTTCGATTGTTTGAAAAATTACAGGTATTGCCTCCCTGGTTAGTTTCTTCCTGAACTCCTGGGAAGTTTTTTTTCCTAATCTCCTGCATCTTGAATATCGGGAACAAATTTTAACTTCTAAGACTTCTTCTTCTTCTTTTTAAACTTCTTCCTGAAGTTCCGAGAAGTCATCTCTCATCAAAAGAAATTCTCCCCTGAACTTCTGGGAAGTATGATCTTGAAATTTGAAGATGTTTGGTAAAGAGTTTTTGGGATATTCTTGCTCGAATTACTACCAAGGGCTACCTAAAATTCTGAGAAGTTTATGCGTGACCTTCGGAGAAGTTTCTGGAGCTCTGGGCAGTGTCCTTCTGAACTTTCTAGGATGTGTCCTTTGTGCTGGGTATTATTTTTCCATACTTATAGGAATCTAGGATTCAATTTATAAACTACTTAACTCGAGGGTAAATTTCCAAATTCCAAGTACAAATGTACTCAATGTAATGTACCTTTTGGTACTATAATAAAGCCAAATTGATTTCCAGTGGCTTTTTTTAAATTTTAATAACAGTAAATAAAGCTGAATGGTTTTGGCAATGTTACTTGGGCGTAGTGGGTGAATGTTGATCTAATGTGTACACCATTCAAAAAGCCCTGACCTCTCGTATATATTTTTCGAAGGTGCCAATAATCTCGAGATCCAAGTTATACAGTAAGTTTACGTACACCCTAGCGCAACGGAGTGAGATAATTAAGAACTGTTGAGTCGAGCGTCTGGAAGCTCATAAAATTACAACTAACATTCCTTAAAACATTAAATTTATTCACGATCTAGATCTCAAAATACAAGTAATACACAAAGTTCACATGTGCACTAGCGCCACTTAGCGGTCAAATTATGAACTAATGTTAACACTATCTGAAAGGCTTCAATCAATCGAACATCTTTGTCAAAAGCTTTCAACTTTCTATATGTCAAGTATCTGGAGATTCAGGTTATAAAGTATGTTTACTTGCACACTTGCGCTGCTTAGTGCGATAATTCTGAACTTTCAAGTTTACCATCCTGAAGACCATGATCCACTGAAAAACTCTGGTAAAGAAAGTAAGTTTCTATATATGAAGGATCACGAGATATTATCTGATAACACAACAAAGAACAATGTTCCTATATCATTTGAGACCACCAACAAGGCAATCCGTGCTAATTGGGGGGTTCACTATACTTTGTTGTTTTTTTTAACAAAATATGCTGCTCTTAACTTTTTCTGTCGGACCGACACACTTTTTTGTACTAAGTTATTTGTACAAATCTAAGCAATTGAAAATAATGCTTTTGGAGAATTTCAATTAAGCTGAAGCAGTTTTTAGAATAGTTCTCAATTATCAAAATTTATATTTTTGATGCAAATTTGTGAAGAAAAATACTAATCGCCTGGAGTCAAAATACGATTTTCAGTGGTTTTGGGACCAAAACTAACAGAAACTAACATGGTGCTCCGGGTATAAATATCTCTGTCGACCAGTGTAATCAATCTTGCGCTATAGTTTTGCGGTTCGTGCCGTTTAAAACACGAATAGGCAGTGCCGTTTAAAACACGAAATGTTATAGATGCATTACTGAGACATCCTCCTGTTGTTTTTATTTGAAGTAGTAGCACTTTCGAACATCTCGAGTTCTTCGAACAGAAGAGCAGCCTTCTAGTGTTCCATTCCGAATATGAATTTCGATAGTTTCCTGCGAACCAGTAGCAACTTTATCACCTTGTAAACAAATATCGGAGTGTTGGCTACCGAATGCAAACACAGCGCCTATTTCCAATCTACTCTTCAAAGCAAACACACAATTTACCATCTCTTGGTTGTTTTCGGTATTTGCTCTGAGTTTTAACAAGCAACGCTCCGCAACATCTCATCAATTCGACGCGTTGCTTGCTTTGAACAACTATCGCTGTGCAAACTTACGAAAGGAGTCACACTGTTGACGATAGTTCGTTCGTTCGATAGAAGACGCTAGCAAATATTTTCATAGACACCCTCCACCATGCAATCACTTCCGAGTTGCCATGGAAACATTCCACGCCTTATCTCGACCGGAAAAGCAAACTTCGTTTTTGCCATGCACTTGGAACAAACTGCAACGACCGCTAATAGATCGACCGGGTGCTGCAGCATGTCCTACCACCACCACGAGATGGTAAACATTTGTGTTTACGAATTTTGATAAATCGCTCGGCTTAAGATTTATTGCTCACTTCCAGGAGCTGATCAGTTCTGAGCCAGGAAGTAGAATTATAAGAAGTACTGCTTTCATCGAGAAAAAGTTCAGACCGGGTCTGTTTGGGAATTCAAAGTCAACAAATCCAGCCATCGTCCTAGCCATTGACTGCTCAGCCATCGTCCAGGCCCAGCGCTCCAGGAGAATCGAACTTATGGAGCTGCGGGCAGCTACTACTTAAAGAGCGAATGCCGATGTTGGTTTTTGGAGAATACTGTTCATTAAGTGAAATTAGTATGCAGAACGTTATAACCAGAAATTAAGTTTTATTTGTGTTATTTTTAAGCTAACAATTTTTGTTTAACCTTACCGTTAATTTGTAAATGACGTGTGCGCTTTGAAATAATATAGCGATCATTTAAATTTACAAGCCATGTTCGTAATTGTACCCATCACTCACGATATGTGACGAATGATAACCAACGTTGGCTTTCAACTGATAGGGTATATGTCCCGTACCTTAGACTAATATGCACCGGCCAGTTACATTTTTCTATGTTACTCATTAAGTAATTGAGCTACAAAAGACATACACCTAGTTATTTGCTTGCAAAGATAAGCTTAATAAGAAGCTCGTTGTTTTAAACTACGACAAACTAACAACTAACTTTATTAAGACGAATACTTTCGAGGAATATGGATGTAATGTCGATCTGTAAGCACCAAATTGGGTCACTAAATTGGATGCATCTTCGTCCCATTCCCATTATTAAGGAGGGATATACAGTTAGAACGAGAAAAAAACTCATTTTTGAAGAAAAAAAATTCGAGGCGAAGTATTTACTCAAATTAATCGAATCTTTTTAACAATTATAGGTGTATCCGTGTAGTGTACAAAAATATTTTTTTCAATTTTTTTTCAACAAAATGGTGGCAGTTAGAGTGCGTTGAAAAAGTCTTTGTATTTTGCTTGTGCCGGCTTTCCTGGTCTCTGTTTTGATCTGAAACTTGCCAACCCAAAAAAATTACATTAATTACATTTAAAGTTAGTAGATGAGTTAAAAATAAAGAGTAGACAATTTTTTTTGCACTTTTGGCGTAACTTTTTTGAAAAAATCTACTTTTTTCCGCCATTTTACCACATTTTTCCATATTAAATAATGATATATTTCAATTATTTTTAATTCATATAAAAGGTTATGCTATAATAAAGATATCTAGTAAGTTTCAGCCTAATCGAATCATTAGTTTTTGAGTTATCACCGGAATAAACTCCGAAAGATATGTTTTGAAAGTTGAAAGTTTTAATTATCGGTCTGCGCGCGAACAAGGCGTTTTCAAAAACCGATGAAAAGAAACACTTGGAGTTCGAATTTCGAAAAAAAAGGTTTCAGGAGCGTATTCTACGGGAAATTTACTAACTTTTTATGCAACAAAAAAAATTGAATTTTTTGGTCATTTTAACTGTATATCCCCCTTAAATGCAATGATCGTTTGGTTTTTTTTTCCTGATTTTAGTATTTAAGGCAATGCCAGCTGTATTCACTCTACCCATCACAAAACATTTCCATACACACTTAAATGACACTGCTTTAAAACACTTAAATTATTTTCACGTATAATTTATCAGCCATTCAATAATGAAAACATTTTAGTTCTCTCTAAACAGATTTTGTTTCTTTGCTTTGGGTTAACATGAGACATTCGAATCTCATAAATTTCTATTGTAAATTTTACCAGTAACGCCACTTTTACTATGTCATTAATAAAACATGCCACAGTTGGGAACATAGAAAAAAAATATGTCCCTAACATTGGGGCTACGGTGTTCTTGTTAAATCATAGTTATTTTATTATGAAAACAATTAGTTTATAACGTATGACTATTGTCTGTATATTTAGGCTACATAACTCGGTTTATCGGTTCAATATGCAATTACTAGAGAATTAATGAAATTGTATATGAATTATTTACGTTTAACTATTATGCGCCAGAAAACATACATTCCGTTTCCTCCAGACATCGATGTACTCGAAAATGGTAGCACAATTCAATTCAACGTTGCTTCTTTCAAACTGGATGCAAAATCTTCGACCAAATACGTTATCACTTCGTAAAACTGGATATAACTAATATAATAAAGAGGTTAAGTTTTCTCAAAATTTTACATAGTTTTAAGAAAAATGTGCAAAAAACTTCCAATGATTCTTTCGAGAAGCCTAAATCCGCCAGAAGTGGATTATTCCGATTCGAATTTGAAAATACTGCCAGGGAAACCAATAATTTTTCCATATAGGGAGGCCCATTAATTGTGTCAAGCAGTATGTGGGAGGGAGGGTTTGGGAAAACGTGACGATCCTTACAAAAAAATCCATAAAAAAAATGTGACAAGGGGGGGGGGGGGGTATGAAAATTCACTTTTTGCGGGACATGATTAATGGACGTTCCCTATATGAAAATCGCATAAGATTCATCTGACAGAACACATAACCTTCGTTCACGTGCAATGTATCGTTTTGTCAGATGAATATTATAGGATATCATAATACTATTTATGTGTTTTTCACATGACATTCAATGGATACACTTTATAAGAATGGGTTTATGATCTGTGTGATGTGATGTTTTTAATAATTTTAATGTTCTTCTTGTTCAGTGTAATATTGTGTGAAAATTCATTAGTCAGCAATACTAGCGTCATTTTAGCAACAGCAGATAATTGAAATCCCACCGCTCACAACTCTTAACTGCTCCAAGACCACCGAACGATTGAGGTCCCGAAGGTTCACCCATTAAATATCTGAAATCTGTTTTTTCCTCTACATCATAGTGTGATTTTTTTTCAGCTGTAGACTGATTCCTTTGAAAGTTTTTTAAAGAAATTGCTCAACGGCTTTCTCTTGTGCAGATTTACAGAACTGCCAAATGTGCATATGTCAAAAACATTAAGGCTTCGGTACACGAAAGATATTATTCGAAATCGACCACCCTGAAACCCAGCCCCCAGCACATGTCAACCAGTTGTTTTTGTGGCCCTGGAAACGGCCATTTTGGGTTCAAAGGAGCAGCTACTGACACCATCTTATTTCGTCATGAAGCTGGTTTACTCGGCCCAGCTTCGGTACGCTCGGAAACGTGTTTGGCTAGCTCCCTGGGCAGCAGGATCGAACGGCGGTTTGAATTTCCAGAGATGTCAGGGCCATCCGCCAGTTGATTTTAGTCAGTCGGGAAGTTACGCGTTCAATCCGCTCGGAAATGTCATTGGAAAAGCTGATCATAATACTTATCGCTTTAAAGGAAACGACAAAATCAGAATCGAAAATTTTGACATATGTTAAATACTTTGTGATGGCAATAATGGCGGTAATTAATTAACGTAAAACAAAATTTAAATCAGCATGCGCGCAACAGCTAATGCTAACTAAAAATACATTAAAATTGAATATTTTTCATGTTCAATGAACGATTTCCGAGTATTGTGTCTGTTTGTCTATGGTTCATGAGAATAATAAGCAATCTATATTTTTACTTTCAAGTAAATCAGTTTTCCTTCAAGAATAAATAACTTTAATTTATCATTATCCAAAGTGATCATCAATTTCCAACAATAATTTTCATGCGGGAGTTCCATACACCATTTAAAATTTCCCCAAATGTTTGAAAATCGACTCCTGCTATTATATAATTAGATATTAGGGATTGATAAATTTACTCTTCCTGACATTTTGGTAACCGTCATGAAAATGACCCTTTTTTGGGAATCCTGCTATTTGCTTGGCGAAAATAATTTAAGATTTCCTACCTCGAGTTGAAGGAACTTCTCCAGCGTCCCAACCAGTAGGCGACGCATTACCTTCGGCCGCTTTCCCTTTCGCCCAATAACAGCGAGCTCTCTCGGCAGCGGTTCTTGGCGTCTAAGGCTCTTTTGAACGCTTGAGCGATTCTTGCACATACTTTGCAGCCACATGCTGCGACATTTTACTCAGCCTATCTCAACATTATTTGATTCCTATCAAATAGTAGGGACTCTATCCAAGACACTTCCTTATCTTATCTTCTTATCTTATCTTATCTAACACAAACGCAGCCAGTACGAGAAAGCATCCTGGAAATAATTGGGTTAGATAACGCCCAATTATTTTTTTTTGTCAATATTGATGCTTGCATCATATCAGAGATATGATACAAGCGTCAAAGCGGCCAGGCCTACTGCGTTGCATTTACCGCAAAAGATGATTCTGTAAAATAAGTTGGATTCAAATGAGTAGATTTGAACCACAACGCGTTTTGTGAATCTACAGGGGAGGAAGGATGCGTGGACATACCGTACCATACGCTCCAAGGTAAGAATAATAGAATACTATTCAAATAAATAATGAAAAAAATATATGGAAAACCTATAGAACAGTATATAAAACATAGAGGAGGGATATTACAATGTAAAATGATAATAATAATTACACATGTCTGCAGACTGCTGTCCTGCTGCAATTGTAGAAGGATTTACGTATCTATAATGAACCTGAAAGCTTAGATAATGCCACAAGAAAAAAAAATCCACAAAGCTTGGATGACCTGAAATTAAATATAAAGAATAGTGTATCTAAAATGTCGATGTGGTGTTCCTTTATTTTCACTGCTATACTGATTTGTAGTGGATTTCATAGGCTTAAATGATGACATTCACCGGTTGGTCACTGATCTAATCTAATCTTATCCAAATCAAACGTAGCAGAATTGAACAGCATTTATTTATATAAACAATAATATCCGCTGATACAAATTATAAGGAAAATACCTTATGCTACAATGCTTTAAAACACCTGTACAACTTGGAATCATTATTGTATGTGAAAACTTTTATGTATCCAAATAATAACATCTTTCATCACATATGATAAATATAAGAGTATTTAGATATGTTAAACGAAAACACGCTTAAATGTATATAAAAGTTAGACTCCGGAAAATTCAAAATACTTACAAATAATATACTACGACAATGATGAAAATAATACGATGTTATAATTAAGTGATAAAGAATATATGTACAAAATAAAACCGACATACACTGGTTTGTCACTGAAATGAAAAATCAGGTATACTTCAACATCTTTAAGGTCCTGGAATGGCCGAAGAACAGAATAGATCACTACAATCAACATAGACAAAACCTCAATCAAAAGACGCTTGATATTCCCTTCTGAAGCTGTGTTGCTCTTTTAAAGCCCTTCCCTACACTCCTCCAGTCACATTCCACGGCCTATCCAATCACGAAACTACTAAACAAATTTATTTAAATACAATCCCATAATGCCTGCGGTCGCATGCCAGTCCTCCACAAAAACAGCAACTGGAACTCAGAAGTGCAATCCACATGTTCATGCTGAAACACCCAAAAACCAATTGAGCCCTCAATTGATCACATCAAAACGGTTTCTGAACGCAAAGATGACCAATCAAATGAGAACGGAAAACACACAACTTGACAAAACATTCGCTACGGGAACTAAAACTTTTCTGGTATCAAAAATATTAGAAGTACTTAGCTTAATTCCATCTTAACTCGAATCCGATCCAAAAAGTCCAAACGGCAACCAGCAACCAGCACCCATCACCACCAGCTAAAGAATGCACTACCAGGACCGCTGCTCTACCCGCGATGCTTTTTTTTTTGGTTTTAATCTAAACAATACGAAATGGAACCGCCCGACTTCTATTTCTTGCAGGTTTCCACAAATAGAAACACAAATAGAAAACAAATTCACTATACACTTTGTAAAATTGAAAATAAAACGAGACAAAATGACAGGACAAAATTTTTCACGTCTTGCTTCGAGCACCGCATACTCACACTTTAAGTTATCATATTTTAGCTTTTAAACTGACGTATCGTATCAAATAAGAAGTCGGACTCTATCCAAGACACTTCCAAGTAAGAAACACTTTCAAGCTCTGATTGGAATTTGAAGAGAATCATCACATGCCAGCAAACAGAGGGCAGCGATTGCAAAAATGCAAACTTCAAACAAGTTATTTAGTTGTTTGTTCTGTTCAATACTAAATCATTTTATACAATAGTTATTATACACCACCAGCAAATAATCCGCTATGCAAAACTAGGAACTATCCCGAACTGAACCTACCCTCAATATATCTGTACACATGGTCGGTCTGACGTGTTGCAGTTCGGCTCAAATTATCCGTTATAGAATTTCGGTCGTAGGTTTTTCAACGCGCTTTGTCATTTACTCTGGAAAGCGGAGTTTAAGGCAATACCATGCTCAGTCGGGGCGCGGCAATTGAAATTTCAAACAGCACAAGACAAGAATTCAACCAAACGAACTCCAAACAAACTGATTTGGTCGTCCTGAAAAGGACGGATTTAGTTGACGGAGGAGAAACATGGTTCGCAATTGAAATTTTGAGCTTATTTTCTTGGTTCAGCACCTTGTGTTTACGCTGATTTTATTAGTTTTATGTTGAAAATCAATCAATTTCAATATTAAAACTAATGCGTAGAAATAGTCCAGAAAGATTGATGCAAAGATTTTAAAAATCGGTTCAAAACCCAAGCATATTTCGTGACGCTCCAAATTATCGAATTCGTAACGTTTAAGGCTGTATTTTGGAATAAGTTTTTTCTTGACAAAGCTGGGGTTCAAACTTCTATCAGAACATGCTACTTACCCGAGAAATACACGTTTTGTGTTTTAGTAACCTGGATATCATGTTTGGTAGAAAGTTGTGTTTCATTTGTATGGGGGCCGTCCCTTCCCGAAGGGGGGAGGTTTCTCAAACCACCATACAATCATTGCCTTCAACCCCCCCCCCCCCCCCCCCACATGTTCCATTTGCTTGATTAACGTTTGCATTAAAATAATGGACTTTTTTTCGGATAGTGATAAAATAAGCTAATGCAGATAATTGCTTTTGATAAATTTCCCATGGAAGGTAATTATTTACTCTTACTTGAAAAAAATGCTACGTCCTTCCGACAGTTAACCGGAATATTCGCCTTGGCGGACGAAAACATGAGTGTAGGCATGTTTTTGAGTTCTTTCTTCGTTTTATTTATCAATTCCTCCTCAGTTTTCGCGACAAAATTGTTGGAGTAGATCTCACGCTTCAGGTTGGGGTCCAGAAATTTTCGATGGGACGTTGGGCGGGTTCACCAACCTGGGTACCACATCGATATTCAGACGCTCCATCTCCTACAACGATCGCTTCAAGTAGTGGGCCGACGCCAGATCCGGCCAGAACACCGCGTCTTCGCCCTTAAGAGGGTAGAGGATCTTGAACTATCATACAAACATTTCTTGCCTCCATCAACCTCCACATGCTTAAATTGGTTCCATTAGCTTGATTTGTTTTCGAGTTATGAAAAAGAAGTTGTCTCATTTGTATGGAAGCCCCCTTTCAGGATGACTGAGGGGTTTCAAACCACCATAGAAATATTTCTTGCCTTCGAAAACCTCCACTTGCAATTTTGTTTCCATTTGCTTGCCTAGTTCTCGAGTTATGCAAATTTGTCTTTCATTTGTTTGCACCACCGCCCCCCCCCCCCCCTCCCCCTTCATATGGTAGAGGGGTCTCAAACAATATTTCTCTCCTTCAAAAGCCGAAATTAAGTTCATTTGTTTGATTAGTTCTCCAGTTATGCAGAAGTTTGTGTTTCATTTGTATGAGAGCCCTGCCTTCCAAAAGGGAAGAGGGGTCTTAAACCACCGTAGAAACATTTTTTGTTTCCAAATGTTACGCGAGGTTCCGTGAATTAGAAGCGAGCTCTTCTCCGCAACTGTAGAATCATTGTCTCCAGTATTCATATGAGGGTTTCTGCGTTCAATTTAACTAGGAAATTGAAGAGTTTTGCAAGAGTGAGTCTCCTATATTTTTAGAATTTTGTCGAGGAAAATTTTCTTTCGTTTAAAATCGTCAACAGCAGCTCATTTCATATTTGTTTATTTTCAATTACAGTCTCTTTTTCATCGATGCTAAAACTAATGAACAATAATTTACACAATCGCACTGTTTTCTTTGAGGAGATTTTCGTTTAAAAATATAAAGCTTAATACGATGACCTTGGGAGTCTCCGTGTGCCTAAAAAAAATCATTCCAACCATTCTTCATTCTAAATCTATCTACAAATGCATCTAGCTACGATAAACAGTACTCACTTGACTTTCGTTTTTCTCTCTATTCTACAAATAATTAACAATTACGGTTTTCTTCTTCAACGCACACACACACAAATCTTAGAGAAACTTAAAAAAAATCTTCTTGCACACTTTAGGTAAAATCTGTCTAATCTCTGAGCATCTTTCCGTTTCATGTGTTTTCACTTTGCACGCTGCTATAATTGCACACTACATAAACAGAATGAGCGGTTTGCGGCTCTCAAAGAGGAAGAGAGATGGAAACAGAAAAGTTTACACATTCAGCACCTTCGTCGTCGTTGACGTCGAGCTACAATGGCACCGATTCTTGGCTCACACCAATATGGGATTATTCTTACGTCTTTTTTCTTCCACTGCCGGAGCAAAGTTTGCTTAGCCATCAGGAAGACCAGAGCCCGATCCCGGTCCGGTCCGGAGGGATTTAAATTCCTCCATTCCGGAGAGCACGGGCAACACCCGGGAGATGGCGACGACGATGCAAGTGTGCTCGATCGCATCCAGGTGTGAATGTGTGAGGAACTAATTTACACCCGTTTTTCTTATTATCTTTTGCTCTTTGCTTTGAGTTCTGATTTGCTTTCTTGGCGACTTCCTCGTTCGTGGATGCAGTCTCTTGAGTTGGTCTCCCCTTTGCAATCCCCAGCCTGCCCCTTAGGTGCAGTATTGATTAGCACCTTCTGAGATGGAAGCGCAGCGACAGGGTCGATTTACCGATCGTACCCGAGGATGGCGGATATGCTGAAGCCGAGTTTTTTGCCGGTGGATTCGGCGACAGACTTCGGAGAGACGGGTAGCGTGAGGGGATTGAAGTCACGTTTATAGTGCTGTAATGGGTGACTACTTGGGGACAAGGGAAGGTGGGGTTGTTGGAAGTACGGTAGCATGAGATCCATCCATCCGGCAGCCGCAGCCATGGCAGGGTTCAGCATTTGTTGATAGGGGTGAGATGATCGGAGGAAGTCTTCGTGAGGCGAGCAGGGACTACGGTTGTGATGCAGATCGTCCACATTAACCGGGGAGCTGGTACCACTGCTTGAACCGTCACTGACGGAGAGATCACTGTCGTCCAGGGATGCACTGTCTGTCCGTTGGCGTTTCGGTTCCGGTCCGGATTCTCCCCCTGATTCTTCGGAATCTTCGATGGAGCGGGAGGTGCTCATGAGGCCGGCTTTGCGCTTGCAGCGGGACTGACCGGTTTCCCGGAATCCCTTCGCGAAAGGATTGTGGTCGATCTTAAGCTTGGTGATACGATCGTTCTGTAAACAAAGACGGAGGGAGAGATGAAGAACAATGAGATTAGTTTTTTTTATTTGAGCTAGCGAGTTTTTCAGCGAGAGGAATGGCGAGGCAGCGCACGAAAAAGGATCACCCGATGCGGGGAGTGAGTTGAAGATAGTTATCGGTTATGGTGCGGTGGTTGAGATTTCGGTCTCTGACGGAGAGGAATGTCGGAGAGATGGAAGGCAAGAAAGAAAAAAAAAACGAGTTGATCCTCAAATGAAGTCGTTGAAGCGTGTACGGTTTGCTCAAGATCGACAGGTTTTGATTTTGGAATCGAATCAAAGCATTAATGCCGCCCCTACCACGTTAGACCTCTCTCTCTCTCGCCATACATGGCTCTAATGGATAGCCGATCGTCGTGCGGTCGTCGGGCGGCGATTAAAAGTGCTCTTCGGTGGTGGTGGGATAGAAGAAGAAAAAGAAGTAGTAATGCGTACCTGATAAGCGGTAACAGCGACGAATTCGGTCTCCGGAAAGGTGAAAGCCGACTGTGGGGACCAGGGAATCTGCGAGGGATCAGATGTTTTGATGATGTGAATGCGGGGCTGGTATTTGTGCATGCTGGTCAGGACGATCTGGAATAAGAATAAGAAATGTGCGCGTGAGTATGTGATGCGTGTCCTTGGCTCCCTTTTTTATGCGAAACTTACATGTCCATTACTGTCCAGGGTGTTGTTAGTCAGCTTAACTTTGTTGAACACGACGGGTTGAGAGGTCCAATGAGATCCCAGAGCCGGACTATCGGGATGCAGGTACATCCGCTGAGGGCTTTGTGGCTCAGCGCCACCTGCGGGAACCCATTGGGAACCACTGAACTTAAAGCGGCAGTCGCTGATTGGGATCATCTCTATCAAGACGCAATAGTTGTCCTCTGCTTCTAGACCGTTCACTGACAGTCGCATCGAGGGGAACATCCGTCTGTAAATAAATAAAAAACAGAGAGAATCACGGTTAATATGTTGGCTCGTGAAGTCGTGAAAATGCGGGTTGCTTTTAACACTTCGACCTTGGGAACCTCCGAATCATCGGGGCAAGGGGTAAATTCGGGGGACCTAATTAACATTTCTTCACCAATGATTTCACGCTCAGTTACCGCGTTGAACTGGTCGAGCTTTTCCCGGGTGTTTTGCTTAATTAAATTTTATTTGATATCAAATTATTCGTTCTCTTTTCCGAGTCTTCCTTTGTCCTACTTGAGAGAGTGCTTTATTGCACAGGCGGCGGACGAGGGGGGAGGCTCGAGGTCGTTGTGGGTTAGACGTTTTATGCATTTTTATGATTTGTGAGTGATCGTTAAAATTTAAATATCCCCGTTTTGGACTCTCTGGATCAGTTGATTTCCTTGGGAAGATTCCTTGAATAATTACACTTTGGATGAGTTCTCCCCGCTACCCGTTGGACCGCTGGCTAGTGGGTTGATTGATAAATCAGATCGTGTAAATTGGTCTACTCTCGGGATTCGAGCTGATCAAGCTTTGGCGCCAAATACGCACCGCCCACCCGCTGCGCAGTAGACAATAAACACTTCGTTTCGAGTTCGGCTTGTTCGCTACAGTCCCGGAACAAGCGCTCCCGCTGGGATAATGACTTCTCGCTTCTTCTCCTGTCTCGGAGAGTTGTCTCTTGCGTTTTTTGTTTTGTGTTTTTGTAGCTCGGGACAAGTCACAGTGTGTTCCTCAGACGAAGGTGGGATTCTTGGGAACTGTCCAGTTTCCTAAACCCCTTCAGAATATCCCAATTGATTAACCTGTTACGGTTCGACGACGCAGCCAGCGGTATGAGCGCCATCTGTGTCTTCTAAAAACAGCGTTATCCTGAGGCAATGTAAACACTTGTTGGCCCACTTGAACTGTCCCAGACTGGACGCTAAGCAGCGTTCCAGACATGTTTGGTCCCTAAAATGCCAGACGGCCCGAGGCAAAACAAATCGACGAAAAAAATCATAAATTTCATCCGCATGCGGAAATTTCTGGCAGCGTATTTTACGAGAATACTCGAACAGCAGTCCAGGAACGATTCTTAGTAGGAAGAACGAAGGAAAGACAATAGAAAGAGTGAGGCAAAGTGCAAAACGACCGTAAACATAATTGGCGCCAAACGAACGAACAACTCTGATGTCTACGTTCTCTTTCTCTCTCTCTCTACAGCTGATGCATAGCGTAGGGGAAGTGTGAAGAAGACACCGAGGAGCAGCAATTTATGATTGTGCTAAAACAAAAAGGCACCTAATAAAAATGGGAAAGGGAACCCGAAGCTGTGCGGACGGAGAGTTATGATTTCTCCGGTGGCGACAACAGCGGCGGCGGCGGCGCAGAAGTCAGGCCGGGAAGGGACTTTTGAAGTGGTTGCTTCCCGAGAACCTGAGCAAACAGAATCAACGTACCGACGGGGTTGTAAACGTTGGCGCCAAGAGTGATCAAGTGTTAAAAGCTGTGTGAAATTCGGTTTGTTCGTACGCACATATCTGGATCAGTGAAAGGTGACGACCTTTGTACTACATACCTTCCGCACTTGGTGATGATCATCTCCGTTCCGATACGATGGAATTGGCTCCAGAGTTCTTTGTTCTGCAGCTTGACGTCCACCTCTGATGGCAGTGGAAAGCGCGGAGGTAGCATCATCGGCCTTGGCGCTGGCACTGGTAGCATCGTCGGGTAAGGATCTGTAGAAATTAGAGAAAACGTGGAAAATTAGTCGAATGCGTGGGATAATTAACACCTCGATAGAACTCTGGCCGTAATGATCCCCATTTCACAGCTTAATGTGCTGTTTACACAACCTATTCCGATCCCGCTAGAATCTAGGGGCCGTCGGCTTTTATATTATCGTAGAAAATCCATTCGCTTCGCTTGTTGTAACATCATCAATCAAGTTAGGAAATTCTCAACACGTATTAAGACGGGAAACGCTAATCATGTTCGGGGTGGTCTAAAATGTTCCACCGAAACAAATTTTTCCCAACCAACACGAAACTGCAAGTCTTGAGACCGAGTGGTTCAAAACAAAATATGCGAAAGTATCCCTCCAGGAAATGAGATTTATGATTATCGCATCATCATAATCGTTGTAGCCGTCAAACGCTTAAAGCTCTTCAGCATTACTTAATCAATCCCAAACAAAAACTGAACCAAACGGAAGCACTCGTTATCTCTCCCAGTAGGAAGAAGCGCACCCTCCCACACTGCTATCTGGAAGCTCGTTATTGCCAATTCCCAGATCCGGCAACGGTACTTGCTTCCCCCTTTGAGGAGTGGAAGCCATGCTTACTAACCCGAATTGATCGATTCATTGGATTACTCAACCATTCATGAACTGTTGTTAGCCAGGGCACTGCTTGGTCGCGCTAATTACAGTGTTTAACGGTCAGCTCTGTTTGCTCCGATCCAAACCAGGCATTCCGAGGCCCTTGTAATGGTTCTAGATTTCCACGAAAAGAAGGCTAATTACAGGTTCCATGAACTATGGTAAAGCGATACTGCTTAAGGCCCTTCCATGACTTAACAGCACTGGAGGTACTCTCGCTCTGCCGTGATTTCTTGGGCTCGTGAACAAGTTTCCAATTAAAACATTATCCGAGCACGCTAGTAATGCGGTGAAAATCGCCGGCCTGACTTTTTCCGACGGCAAATATGGTTATTACCTTCAGGACTGGACCTGAAGGAGGAATTTTAATTGGCAGTCGCTAAGTGCTATCCTTTTCGGGATTCAACTGGTTCTCCAGTGGGTGACAAAGATTGATAGCTTCAACACCTCCGTGTGTCACTTCAACCTTCAGCCCCTATCAAATTTATAAGATGCTGTTTTTTTGGAATTCTAAGCTAAATCCAATTCCAAACTTACCTGGCAAACCTTGAAGCATTCGCTGCCGATAGATTTCTGTCTGCAGGGCCAAGTGGTGATGCATTCTTAAATCCATTAATTCTGTCATGATGACTTGAGGTTTGACTTTCTAGTCTTTGCCTTTCACGTTCCCCACTAATCACTTGTTCAAGTTCGCTATAAAACTCAAGTTCTTCGGTGTAATTCTTCTACGGAATCGCTCGTTTTACTTTTCTCCCTCCAATACCGAGACACTAATAAGTCTTCACTTCAACGAAAGGAAACTTCTGAAGTCACGCAATATATTCGCTCTACTCTTCAACTGGAACGTTCAACCCAACACTTAGGCGGAAAGCTTCATCAACTCTCTCCAAACTCGTCTATTCATAGTACGTTGTAGTTCGACACTTCCGAAAAAAATAACTCCTCACTTCTCTTTCTCGCGTCTCGTGTAAAAAATTTAAATTCAAATTGCTCTCTCAATCAGCACCGTGTAGGACAAATACAATCAATTTTACGATCAACTCGACTATGGTTCACGTCCACCCACTTCCAAGTTCACTCGTCAACTGGTTTCAGCTAAAACAAACATTCGAGTGCTAACTTCTTTGGGTTGCTCGTCTTCTTTCTGATCCGCCATCCACACCACACACTCATTCACTCACTCACTCACACTCAGCCGCCTTAAAAAAACCTGTTTCAAATCTTTCTCCTCGCCCCATCCACCTAACTCACTCTACCGACGGTTCACGGACCATATCTCTTTCTAGAATGCATTTTGGTTCGATTGTTGCAGCGAGGGCGACGAAATACGCCTTGTAATCCAATACCGAAGCCGTTAAGACGACCTAAGCAGCTCCGGGCTGCAGTTATCTTCATTTTCTTTCGCTGAAGCTGGTCCAACCAGTTTCGTTGCTACCAACACTTGGAAAGATATTTGGCTCCTCCTTCTCCACAACACCAACGAACAAATCTCTCAACCCACCTTTGTTGGGAAAGCGAATGGGTGAGTATTGGTGTAAGGAAAGGATTGCATGATTCGTTGATCGTTTCATGTTTTATCGTCCGTTCAAGTGGAGTTGTATATCATACGTAGACGTGTATATTGATTTAATTTCATTAAATGGCGTGAAATGTAAATATCTCTGTTCGGACCGGTAATGTCGAGCCACGGTGTGTTGGATTGTATTAAGCTGTGATTTTCTTCGGTTCTAATCAAGATGCTTGATTGGGTTTTATAGGACCGGATTGGAGAGGGAATTATTGTTTTCTTTTTCCGGGTTCTAGAACTAATAAAAAGAGCCTAGATAAAAGTAAAATCGAGCGAATGATGTAAAATGTGTATTAGATAAAACTATAGAAATATGTACTGGCAGCATAATTAATCATCAATTAAAAGAGAGATTTGAGCAATAAAAAATGAAAAAAGTGCCATTAAATTATTAAGGCCTGTGCCAACAAATAATGTGTGATCAGCATTAAAAAATTAGGAATGAGCAATAAAAGATGAGAAAAGATCTTCGGATAATCTAATTGTGACCGGTAAATCTGTCAAATAAAGCAACAGCTATTAGTATATGTGCAATTAAATATGGCAGTATTTCCGCCAAATTATGTAATTTGAGCACTAAACTATTCGCATATGTCTTTTAATTTTGTTGGATTTTCCCATAAAAACAGTAAAATGAGCAATGGATATTTATTTATCCATTGCTCATTTTACTGTTTTTATGGGAAAATCCAACAAAATTAAAAGACATATGCGAATAGTTTAGTGCTCAAATTACATAATTTGGTGGAAATACTGCCATATTTAATTGCACATATACTAATAGCTGTTGCTTTATTTGATACATTTACCGGTCACAATTAGATTATCCGAAGATCTTTTCTCATCTTTTATTGCTCATTCCTAATTTTTTAATGCTGATCACACATTATTTGTTGGCACAGGCCTTAATAATTTAGTGGCACTTTTTTCATTTTTTGGTGCTTTTTCTGAATTACTAAGTGCAGGTAAATATTTTAGCCATATGTACTTGAGTCAATCAGGCAGTGAGGAAATGTCCCGACGTGGATGATCTGCTGTTTATATTAAATATTCGCTTGCTCTGGCTTGGTTAGGAGATTCTTGAATGATTCTAGTAATATTTCTTGTATTCCTTGGATATTTCGAGGAAATTGTTGCTTAAATATTCTGAAATATTAATTCATAAGGAGATATTCAATACATTAAGTGTATAATGGTCAATCTGACTCTTCTAATCAGGTTTCAGACACAACTACCTGTTTTTATGTTCATAAATGAAACTATAAAAGCTGCAAATAAACTATGTTCACAAGAAATATGACAAAAAAATGCGATGAACATTTTGCTATAATTCGTTCATTTTTATATTGAATAAATGATAAGTGCATGGTGCAAGCACTGACTACATAATTCCATTTTGGGAAGCCTATAGGCCTTAAACTAAGTCAAAACTCAATAAAACCATGTTAAATCATCATCTTAAAAGTTGTTCTAGCTGTTTTCAATGCGTAAGTCTTCAAATGCAAGTTTCAGAAACCAGAAAATACCTCACAAAATTCATCTGAAATAGCTCGATTTAACTCAATATGTGTGCTAAAGCTCAACTTAACATGAAGAAAAATATTTTTTTTTTTAATAATCATTTATTTGTACAGGCTCAATCGAATCAACTTTACAGAGCCAAATTTTCAAATTTTTATGCATCATTTATCTTAAAACTATAGTTAGGAGGATAGAGCCGATTACTCGTGGCCGTCTCGAGGTTAATAGGAATTAAAAATTACGGATGGGAAAGAGGGTGGGAATTTAAAGTATGGTTTACATAACACATTAAATTTAAATTCTAAATTATCTAAACACTTATAACTATACAATTTATGGTTTTCTTTTGACTTGGAAATTTTTTGAAAAAGAAAAAAAACACACACACATACACAGATAATAAAAACTTAAACTAAACATACAGGTTAAACTAACTACAATCTAAGGCTAATGTTAGTCAAAAACACATAAATGAGTTTCATGTACTCCAAATCACGTACAGCCAAAATATCTCGAATTGGCACATTGGGTTGTCTACCTCGAGCCCGAAGGGAATCATAAAGCCCCGATCTGACTCCACGATGTTCAGCACAAAACCAAATAACGTGATCTGCGTCTTGATAGCCTTGTCGACACTCACAGAGATTGCTGTCGCTCAGCCCAACCCGGTATAAATGAGCGTTCAAAGAATAATGATTGGACATGAGGCGAGACATGACACGAATGAAGTCTCGACCCACATCCATCCCCCTAAACCAAGATTTCCTTTGGGATGATAGAATGTTGCCATCGGCCCAAATCTCCTTTACTCCATTTATACTGCCAGCTGACGAGTGACTGTTGACGAAAAATAGGAAAAAATTCGTTGAAGGCGATTTGTCGATCACAAATATCGCCTTCCATAGCGCCCACCTTTGCAAGCGAGTCCGCTTTCTCATTGCCCGGAATAGAACAATGAGATGGGACCCATACAAAGCTGATGATAAAATAACGCGAAGATAAAGCAGAAGCTCCTGTATTTTCATGAGAAAATACGAGGAGTGCTTTACCTGCCTCAATGAGCGAATAGCCTCAACAGAACTGAGACTATCCGTGAAAATGAAGTACTGATCGGGTGTTAATGAGGCAACAATTTCTAGTTTAAAGTATATTGCCGCTAATTCAGCGACATATACGGAACAAGGAGCTTGAAGCTTACGGTTGGCGCTATGAATTTCATTAAATATACCAAAGCCTGCTGACTCCCCTATCAAAGATCCGTCAGTGAAGAACGATTTAGTGGGATCAACTTGGCCAAACTTTGCAGTAAATATCACCGGAGCAATCATAGTACGATGATGCTCTGGGATTCCACGAAGCTCCTGCTTCATGGATAAATCAAAATGAACCGAATTGAAGTAAACACGAAAAACTAATCTTACCTGACCAGTTGGGTGTAGAAATATTGTTTTCGTGAACAAGGTTACTTTTAACTAATCATGTTTTTTGTTGTTGCATGAAGTACGTGCTTCAATCAATTATAATGTTAGAAAATATAATTCTTATCAACATGCAACCCTAGGAATCGACAGCAATTTCTGCCAGAACCAAAGATGTGAAGAGAATGTACTGTTAAGTCCGGAAGAGCACGAAAGGTTGTGAAATTGAATAGAAGTAGTTGAAATTGAGCGTAGGACATGATTAGTTAAATGTATTTGAATCCATGAAACGTCATTCAATTCATGTCCAACAAACGTCATTAAATTCATTGCTAAAATCAATCACATACCAATGGGCCAAGATAAGAGCATGTGACTGAAGTTAGGAAAAGTTGAAGTAGGTTGTTGTAACGGTGTTAAGGAACCAAAAGAAGCATTCCAAACACAAAGTCCATCCTGTTCCTGCGTCTGAATTCGAAAATTGGCACCCACATGTATCACACAGGCTATTACATGACGTGTCGATTTGACAGTGCTTTTGATTGGTCTTCTTCGAAGACCGTTTTCGTTCCTGTTTTATGATTTTTATATCTTTGGAGGCTATTGCCTGCTGCAAGGTAACGTCGTACTGACCAGAGATTTTGTCAGCTGCTTTCTCTGCTTGACGGTTTCGTTTGCTGACTCTCAAGGCTGCCGTCTTAGGCAACGAAAGTACTGCTACTGGAGATACTTGAAACGCTGGTTTGACAATTGAATCCTTTTCATTTTCAGAGCTGCTGGCTAAAATATTTTCAGGAGAAGCCTTGAACTTCCTTATCGTCGAAGTGGATTGATGAAGTAGCGGTATTTTCTAGATCTTGCTGAGGCAGTTAATCTATGTTAGCACCAGCAGGTTGATCGCCAAGTAACAAAGTTTTATTCCAGCCGTATAGCGCTCCTTTCGGCTTTCTTGATAAAATTACATTCAAAACTGTTTTGTCCACCAACACCTCCTACACCACCAACACCTGTATCTTTAAAGCCGAAATATGTACAAAGTGGCCCACCCTAGAGAAGGTTGTGAGAAAAAAATTAATAAAACCTTCATAAGACCATACAGATTTTAAAAATGTTCTAGCAAAAGCAGGTTATGACCACTTGAGAACCTTCATAAAACCTACTGGCTGCCATGCAAACTTGCATACGGACAAATTGCCACAGCTGTCAAACTTTACTGTCATATCGTGGTGGGTTTTCGTTGTTCTGCTCTGTTCGATTCTCTGCTCTTCTGATTCATTTAACAGTAAATAATATCGAAGAAAACAATTCTTGTGTTGCGGGAAATTTTGTTTGATAGCAAAATATTAAAAAACAATGAGTTTTTTTTATAGCTTCATGCTCCATGCTTTAATTGTATGGTGAATATTGGCACGATAAGAGCCGAAAATAAATTTGCCTCGGAGATTTTGCGAGTTTACATCAGCAAAAACAAAATTGAAACAAATATATTCGATAAATCAATCATGAATTTCCTGAAAATAAATGGAATTCCATAAGGTTATCTAAAATAATGCCAAAATTGGTCTCTGATCTACTGTTACTTTGTATTACATTTAAAATTTGGTGCATTTATTTTTCCACATTTCAATTATTTCTTATATTTCAATATGACGAATGAAATAAATTTTGTCAAAAAGCCACTTTATCTTCGCAATGGCTACTTTAAACTATTTGCTCATTTGATGACATTCCTCAATGCCAATTTTCCGTTTAATACTTTTACTGGCGGCAAAAACGGTTTTTAAATGCTTTTTCAACTGATTATAATAAGATAATTTGAATGAGTCTTAAAACGGCAATTCAAAACAGCATTTAACGAATTAATAAATTCCAAATAAAACCATCGATAGAAGTAAAATGAATTTTAGAAGACAAGGTTCTAAGATCGTAAAGAAGCTGTGTAAGTTCTCATAAACCTGACTAAAACTTGAAACCTATTGGCACCTCTTATTGCCATACTAAAACCAAATTGATTTCTAGTGGCTTTCATAAAACTTAATAAAGCTGGATGGTTTCGGCAATGTTACTTGGGCGGTCACCTCAAATAGAGCATTGGATGCATCGTCGCTGCAGATATTATTGCAAGGCCATATTCCTATTTTATTTATAACCCATTTGCGGAAACGCACATGGTGGCAGCCTTGGTGATTGCAGGCTTCATCAACTCTACATTGTCATACTGACCGACGGCTCTCTCGGGCTCTCTCGGAGTTCTGTTGCAGGATCCGCTCCACTTCAGATGCGTAGTATGACTTAAAAGGTGCCATAAAGGACACACCCAGCGGTTACATCTTGTTACTGCAACGCGGTGGTAAGACCAGGTCAGTGACGAAATTGTCTCTGGCCTACGCAGCCAATGCTAAGCTCTTCGTGTGGGAAGAATGTCCGTCAATAATGAGCAAGACCGGTTTATCATCAGATGACTGCACGTGCTCAACAAAATCGTCAAACCAGTCATTGAAGATGTCCACAGTCGTATAATCCAAAGCATTGCAAGCAAATTTGCTTCCACAAAGTGTCCCTTTCTTCACTGAGCGCCGTGCATCCGCATACGAACAAAAATTAGAATCGGGTAAATGTGTTGCCCTCTTGCTGACATGCACATTTCTGCTGTAGTTGTTTCCCCACGTTCAGCGGACGTAAATCCACCGACCTGCTTCTTACCTTTCAAATCTGCAATCTATCGTTTCTTAGGAGGAACCTGTAAAGTATACACACTTTGAAAATTTTACAGAACTTGGCAATTTTTTACCGAACTTTCAACAGCTGAACGTTCGGTAATCCGATCCAAAATTTTACAGTATTCCAGTAAAATAAATTCCGGATTTTGTCAAATATAACCGCAATCCGTTAAATCGGATTACCGAACGTTCAGCTGTTGAAAGTTCGGTAAAAAAATACCGAATAAGTAAAATGTTCTAAGTCTTATACAAAATCCAGGAAAAACACACACTGAAGACGCTAGTCTCATCTGAGTTGAAATTACTGAAACTGAGACCTTATTGAAACCACTGGCCCGGGAGGCTGCGGTTGTTTCAGGCTTCCGGAAGGACAACTTAGGATTTCGCCGTAGGAAATTGCTCAACCGCCAGCTTTCGAACGTCGATCTTTGAAATTCCTTAGAACCTCGTTTCTATGTCCAACTGCTGGGTGGTCCACGACTTCCGGTTGCTCTTGCCAAGGTAATTTGTTGGCATCTGTTAATCAAAAGTCGATAGCAAAACGGATCAAACACTGCTATGCCCGTCTTTCCCTACGACATCGTGTCCGTCTTTCCGTCGACAATATCAGGTACTTCAATTCACAATGAAAGACAGCTATCACCAAGAGCTGCAATTTTAGTAAATGAAGAAATAGAGATAGTTTCAATTACAGAGTATATCAAAAATAAACATCACTACTGTCATGATGGAGGTGCTAAGAACTCACGGAAAAACAGAAATCTATGTTGCTTCGGCATACTTTCCATGGGACCTTGAAGATGTACCTCAACCATCAGTTGCATCGTTTGTTTAATACTGAAAACAAAAACAAAATAAGGCGTTTATAATTTACTGTGACGCAAATGCTCACCACACCATATGGACTAGCACGGACATCAACAACAGAGGTGAGCTTATTTAAAATTATATCTCATAAAAAGGAAACAGACAAATGTCACAGGGTAGATGCTCCAACAATCTGATATTGTGAAGTCCGACATCTCTGACAAAATAAAAAAATTTGCACGTAACCTGAAATATCATTGTCTGATCACATGCAAATATTGTTTGATGAGATCGAAATTGACTTTTTACAACCAAATCAAATTTAATCAAATTTAATCGTCAAAACCGGAAGTTCGTACGCCTTTTCATTCTCCCACAAAAAATACAAACTTTGACTTATTTTTACCCAAATCCAGGGGAGGGTCCCCTTAAGGATGGAAAGCTCGTCCGAATGCGGGTGCGGGGCATTAAAAAAACAAAAAAAGGGGAAAAACTACCGACGCACCATCCATCTCAATATTTTTTTTTTATTTCCGCGAAAACGACGCAATAAGATCCGGTTTTCTTCAAAATTACATTGAAATGCTCATTAGAAAGATTTTTTTTTAAATTCAGCATTAAGAGCCACTCTAATGGAAAATAAGTGATCCACCTTAATGAAATATCATGTATAATATGCTGGCAGTCGTCAACGATGCTATAGAATATGTTTCAATATTATTGCCACGAGTATCTCAGCAATTGAATGCAAATCCTTCTAGTCAAATTCAATTCACTCCCTCAGGTTGGGGCCCCCAACTTATTGACTAAAGGTGTCGCCATACGGCAGTTATTTCTAGTATATAGTGCGCTATATGCTAGAAAACTATGTACTAGTTCATAGGATCACCTATACTAGGTAGTGATAGCTCATAGTTATGACTTGCAAGCGAGAGTTTTACGCCATGATAATGTATGATGATGTGTATGATATGTACTACCACCCATTGTAGCACGGAAACTACGTCCGACAGCAATAGGCTCTCCTCTTTGTTAGACTTGATCAAGCTTTAATAACCACTGATTATCCTAGTCATGTCATTGTATGAAGGGCCGAAAAGGGGTTGGATGGATCGATAGGCAACATCACTTATACGTATCCACAGGGATATAAAGAATCTCCTTCCAACAACAAGACTGAACAATTGGTCACAAGAGCAAGCTATCTAACATAAGGATGCCCCAATGGGCGGGGAGAAGAGCCCGCCCTATATTCACAAACTGTTAGCAATGGGGAGTTGGCATTTCCACTCTCCCCATCCAGAGTGCTTCAATCGGGTGCCCTGATGGTCCCTCCCGTTCCCATGAAATATTTATATAATAGTGTATATATTTATGTAAATGAAAAATAATACAATCATTCATATCTATTATATACGAACTCCATTCGGTTGATCCTGAAATGCAAGAAATGTAGTCAAGTGTTTTAGTGTAGAGTTCCGTGGTTCGCGCTTGAGCGCGTTTTCGTTCGTTTTCATTGATAGCAGCATTTCACCAAAATCTTGATTTGTGATATCCTGAAAGAGTTTGTTAAATTTTACAGAACTAACATTTATACATTTTAATTAACTGTTGCCACGGTCACAATTTGCAGCTTGATGTTGATTTTATAACATGAATCCGCTTTTATTTTTGCTGGCCTAATAGTTATTACTCCTGTTTTGAGAAAGCAGGGAAGATTTAATTGACAGAAAGTTAAAGACAAATGGACATAAAAAACAATAAGCAATGGTTAAATCATCTATGAAGTAAAATCGATAAAACAATATCATCAAATATAATGATATTGTGAGTTATGGTACAGTAATGCCAAAAATTGAACTGTAACATCAGACACTAGCCGAATGGCAAACAGCGCTGAACGAATCAAACCAGCTCAGATTTGGAAGAAGGTCTATTCGTAAACAGGAAATGAAAAACACATTAGGTAATAAGTACAAAATCCTACCATAGATTCCGTTGCAGCTTCTTTTAATCAAGGTACTAAATACTTCTCAATCATAATGATAATTCGACATAAAGGACAAAATAATTAAAAGTATGTATAACCTTTAAGGTGAATTTGTAACAAACAAATATTTATGTTACAACATAAATCACGAAAACACAAGTAATGATAAAAATGATAATAATGATGATAAAGATGATAGAATAAACAATGTCCTATAAGATAAAATATATAGTGAGGGTATATTGTAATATGAACTGAAAATTACAACAGATAGGCCTACTTCGTCTGCTACTTACAGACTTCTTCAGTGTCGAGTGCTCGACACTGAAGAAGTCTGTAAGTAGCAGACGAAATAGGCCAATCTGTCAAAAGATAAGCTCATAGTGGAATTAAATGGAATTTGCTCGCGATTACTAGCGAAAATTTAAAAAAGTGTTTCAAGGTTTAATTTTTTATTTTTTTAAAAAGTGATCAAATGAAGTGTTAAATTTTAAATTTTCCTAGTTTCCCAATCCCAACCAAAAATTGATTTTAAATTGGATACTTCCAGGGATTAAATAACTATATATCTCGAGTAATTCATGTTTAGGGCCTAAAAGCCATTTGTAAACAATGACTTCATATGTAGATTTCTCTTGAATCTTAAATCCCTCTCGTGAAATAAAAGCAGCATCTGGTAGAAGAATGTTAGTTCTACCATATAGTGTAGCTGGATATAGTATTAATAGGATTTTCGCGATTCATGAGAGATTATTGTTTAAAGTCATTGTTAACAAATGGCTTTTAAGCCGTAATCATGAATTACTCGAGATATTAGCTATATTTTGACATAATTTATATATTATCGCTTCATTATTATTATTATAGCTTCATCGATTTTGAATGTTTTACCGCTTTTTTTCAACTTCTTCTTCATTATCGCCCAAAACTTTTGGATCGGACGAAGTTCTGGTGAATTTGGCGGCCTCCTTCGGGACCACATTAACGCCCTTCGCTTCGTACCAATCCATTACAGGCTTGGCGTAATGGCACGAAGCGTGATCTGGCCAGAAAAGCATGGGACCACGATGAGAGCGGAGGAAGGGCTGCAAGCGATAAATCTGCCCGTTTATGGTGCCGGTTGTTACGAATGGCTTGCTGTACCGTCCGCACTAGCAGATTGCCTGCCACAACAGTTGCTTCTTCGCGAATTTGTCCATCTTTCTTTTCCGGAACATTTCCGGAACCTCCATGCGGAACGTACCGACAAAAAACTCGAGGCCGGGGATTTGTTTGGTGTCCGCCTTGATATATGTCTCGCCATCCATGACGAGACAGCCTGGCTTGACCATCCACTCACGGTACAGCTTCCGCACACGCAATTTGGCCTCCGTGTTTTGCTTGTCAATCCGGTTTGGCGCCTTCCTGACCTTAAAAACACGTAGCCCAGCCCGATTCATGGTCTGCTGGACGAACCGTTTTCGGTTTTCGGCCACTTCCAGCGCACCGCTCGATGGTCTTCGTCTCCTGAAACATCTTCACAACGCGGAATTAGGTGGAATGGTTAATTCCAAGCCTTTTGCCGATCCATCTGTGTGACTAACCAGGATTATCGATTACCGGGCCCAAGATTTGCTGGCGTAGCTCTTCTTGTTTCGAATGCATCTTGAAAACTACTCGAGAGATCGCGATATTTTGCACACATAAAAATAACACTTTAAACTAGTATTACCAAAAATTTCATTAATTTTTACTCACGCGATAAAAAGTTACACCCAAAACAAAGTGTCGCATTTTTTCCGAGCCCAATCCTAATGCTGAGCTGCTATTTATTTTTTAAATAATCACTGACGCTCTTTGCCGGTCTTTTTTACTAACGTGCTTTCCGTCTAACGCTCCTACACAATTGGAAAAGTGCCATTTTTCTTCCAAATCACGTGAAATTAACAGCCACTTCTCTTCAAAATAATATACGAATTTTATGTAAACCTGTAATTTCAATTTTATTTCATTTTTGCTGCTTTAAGAACCGGTGCATACGAATAATTTGCAACCTCAAAGCAATGAATTTAATGATTTCCCTAAACTTCTTTGAAGAACTTCCCTGAACTTCTCAGAAGGACTTCCCTAAATTCTCTGCAAAATTCACCTGAAGTTCTTTGAAGAATCTCCCTGAAGATCTCTGCAGAATTTCAACAAAGTTTTCTGAAGAACTTTCCCGGAGATCCCTGAAAAAAATACCTGAACTTCTATAAAGAACTACCTAGAATATCTGTGGAGGACATTCTTGAAGTTCCTCTGAAGAACTGACCTGTAGTTCCTCTGAAGAACTTCCCTGAAATTCTTTGAAAAAATTTCCCAAACTTCTCTGAAGAATTATATGAAGTTCTCTGAAAAACTTGCCTGAGCTCCTCTGAAGAATTTTCCCGAACTTTTCTGAAGAACTTCTTTGAACTTCTCTAATGAACCTCCACAAATTTCCCTAAAGAATTTCAATTAACTTCTCTCAAGAACTGCCTTGAACTTCTCTGAAGAATTTCATAATCCGGATATTCATAACCCAACTCCTTCAGCAAATTAGCCTCAATTCCCTTGCATTCAAGACGAGCAATTCACGATTATATCCAGACCTAGCAAGTTTTTCGTTTTATCCGCCTTTTCAATATGATGTATGCACCAACTGCAGCAATTTTTCATTCTCTGTCCATAGCTATCGAATGTGCCCATGATTACTTCCCAAATTTATTTTTTAAAAGCTCGCTACTAAATATATGCGACAAAAAAATCAAGCGTGTGTACACCGAAAAAAATAAGTGTTAGCGCTATGGCAAAGATTTCTACTTCATTGCTACTATTACTTCATAGGTTATATTTTTTCCAACCCGTTTCTTGAATCTAATAGAACTATCAAATAAATACCTATAACGACTATATCATAGTGAAGTATAGCATAGATTTCAAGTGCTGTGTGGCGGCACCGTAAGTCCCAGAAAGTCGTTTTTTAATCTTTTTTCTTGAGAAAACATCAGATCTCGACTCAGAACATCATATCAGATCTATGACATTTGGCATAAAAAACGATTTCTAGGAGGATTTTTTTATGAGTGTGTGTGTGTGTTTACAATCAATCTCCCACTGACCAGCAGTGCTTTTATGGAAGAAACTTGTCTGCATTTCTTCAGTAATTTATATGTGATCACTATGTGCAAACATTTTTAGCCCTGGAGATTGAAGGTGACAGCTCTATTGAAAATCCAACGACCCATTTCAAGAATGCCTGTTCATACACGTACATTCTGAGGTCATCTTCATATACAATAAGCCCCGCATGAAAATCTTCACATATCATATGGATATGTGGAGAGTTTTCACACTTCCAGAATCAAAAATAGACATTCTTGATCCTGGCGTGTATATAGTTAAGGTATATTTTTGATAATATAAAACGACCTCACCAATGTTCTTCATCTGATGCTGCAAAGCCGGACACTAAAAAACAAAAAAATGGGAAAAAAAAACTACCGACGATCAGTCTATCTTAAGACACACGACCGTAACACACTATGAGAGGGATTCCATTAACAAAGTCCTACGCAAAGCACTTGAAAAACTATAATTTCACCATTTACTCGGTTGAATTAAGGAATATTATTTTATTTTATTTCCGCGAAAACGATGCAGCAAAAGCAAAACACGTCATTTTCAAAGCACGACTTGCTGCGATCATTTCTAAGAGGATTTTTTTATGGTTCAAAACAGTCAAACTTCGACCGCTTTGAAAGTCCACTTAAATATGTCGGATATAGCTCAAATTTAGCATGGAGACGTTTTTCAAGAAGACAAAGCAACTAAGCAGTACCCATATTTAAAATTTCAAAAGTCGATTTTGTTTGGCAACATAACGGATATGGATGTAATATCGATCAATAAGCATAAAATTTGGTCTATCGTCAATGCAGTCTTCGAACGATTTATTTTCTAATTTTCTGATTACTATATTGTAAGCTACATATATTCACTCAAAACTCGCGACTGAACACAAAATTTCACAAAACTAATTGAAATAGAAATGTTTTACGCATAGTTGTCCCATATTGAAAAATAGACAGCTGAGCAAAATGCAATTATAGTTAAAACATATTTTTGTTATCGGGAAAGAAATGGCGTAATAAATAATGCTTTTATGACCAAAATGATATTGAAAAGCAACATTTTCAATGAATCCTATCATTTGTTTTCGTTTGTAGATTCAATTTATGTTACTTTTATCGAAAATTTATCGGTGGAACTGTTATGCCGAGAAATATGGAATAAATTGAACAATTCTACGCATATGAGTCCCACTGAGAATTTTGAAGTCGCACCACACTCATGCAAATGACGTTTGTTATCTGTTTTGTTTACAAGCGCGTACGTAGAGAGTTTTTATTAGTTTGTAGGGCGTTTAAAAGTTTTACTCGAAATCGGAATTGGATGCGTTGGACGTGTTGCAAGTGCTGATAGTGATGACGATTTTTACGGGTTCAGTCTCATCGGTGGATCGGGAGAGCGATTTAGCAGCTCAAGAATATCAAAAGCTTCTTTGCGGAATCAAGCATAAGGGAACCTCCATTAATTACGTCACGCAAAAACTGACCTCTGATAACCAAACCCCCCCCCCCCCCTCGTGTTGTTGTATGGACCTTCAACCCCCCTCTCCTACCATGTGACATAATTGATGGACCTTCCCTAAGCACTGAACTAGATTCACCAGCGACCGTACATTGAAAATATCCGGAACATCCAAATCGAAAAATGGAGACACTTAATCGCCCACTTCAAGCCCTTCTCAAAAAAACAACAATGGTAGTCTCCTCGAGGGATCAACGCAAATCGCAAGAAAGCGTTGCTGTCAATGGTACATAAAGTTGTTCCAGAACATAAATTCAAATACCTGCCTACAAAGGAAGGAAGTATTACTTAGCTTAGCTTAGCTTAGCTTGACTGACTGCACGTATCAATGGTTGCTACTCCGTGATTGATCAGAATCAGTGAAATTGCACAATGAATCAACTGAATGGGGCTGGGAGTAACCGACCATTCTCACTGTACACGTTTCAGTGACTCAATTTCTTTAATAATCAATAACGGCGCCGGCCACGTCCTTGCAATCAGTTTGGAATAGGGAAGGAAAGTTAGTGTGACCTTTGCTGATTAGGGACCGTGTTTACCTCTGCATCCCCACAAAGGTCACAGGAAGGAGGTTTTTCTATGTTAGTAGGGTAGGGCTCGATGGATCAGGATTCACCTTGATAAGTGATGTCATCAGATATATATTATGCATTATAAAATTAAATGAACATTCACACATACATACACATGTATACATACACAAACATACACATACATACACATACATATACATACATATCGAAACCATGGCCAACTCACCTTGCTATTCCCACACCTACTATTACGACCGCCGGTCTCACATCGCATCACCATGACCCGGGAATAGTGCCGCCTAGCCATCTTCAGGTTCCGGTCAAGCCACACTTTATGTTCACTCCCTTCCTGGTCTCCACACCACCGTACATCAAACACACTGAAATATGCGATCTTCCATGCCTTCCTACTATGAGTCACCCCTCTACATCTCTCTGCAATTCTATTTCACGCCACCGGACAATTGGTCAACAAAACAAAAGATAGCGTGACATGCCCGTTGCAGTCTACTACAAAACACCGTACCCGGACTCGCGCCACCGAACAACAAAAAACTGTATCAATTGTGCAAACATTTCACCAAAAACATATATGTAAAAAATGCAACTGACACTCACTGGACTGCTACTGAAAACAAAAACAAAAAGGTGCGTTCAAATATCCTAAAGGTCCTGGAAAAACCGAGAAACGGAGTTGATCATTACAACAATCATACACCTGAAATAAAGGACTTATGAAGCCCCTCTGAAAAGCAACACATTTTTCTAGAAGACATCCTTTAGAAAGTCTTCCTTATACTAGCCACATTCCAACGACAGCGGTACAAGCAATAGAAGATCCCAGCTTGATGGTTTCTGAAATAAATGGCTCATCCACCTCACGGCCACATGTCAGCGTTTTATGAAAACAGTGCTTACACTAAGGTCCCTTTTTGCACGGTCTTTCCTTACAGGGGCTATTCTCGGCAACAACTCCAGAACGGAAGTTGCTTCGACCTAACTTAAGTCACACCTCACGTCTTGGGCCAAAAGCAATCATACGGCAGTTTTCCAAAAAAACACAATTTCTGGTGTAAATACTCAAAATTTAAAAAACTGCACCCTGACCAATGCAACGAATCCAAACTAAACTTTAGCAATATAAAATATTTAAGCATGTGAATCCATCAACTCTACTTAGTCCCCTCTACACGGTTCCATACCAAAAGTGGAACGTATCGCGCAAAAAAAAAAAAAAACTTTGTGTATACAGAAGTTCAGAAGTGACATTTAAATGTTCATGCTGAAATACTCAAAAACAAATTGAGCCCCGAATCGAGCTCCGTGCTCCCAAGATAAAAGGTCTTGGACTACAAAGACAATTCCAAAGCGTGCCGAAACCATTCATCAAATGAGAATTGAAAACATACAATATGATCCAAAAGTACACGATCTTCATTCGCACCCCGTCACACCAACATTGTCAAATTGACAACAAGCGTCTCCACGCTTCAGCCGGCAATCCTCCGGGACCGCACGACCTGCAGACGCGTGAGACAGGAACATGCGAGAGCCACAAGTCGCTCCTTACTTCCAGGATGTCAACACATCACTCAAAGCCCACCAAACATACAAATCTCATACACAAAAAATATTCCAAAAAAAAAACTGCAATGGGACACAAAAGGAGAAAATGGAAAGAGCTCACCTGGGTTTCCAGAACATTCCACTGCTGTGGCTGCAACATCGAGCAACCAGAGCAGGTCCGCGCACCCTCCAGACAACACTCCGTTCCTAAGGAGATGGCCGACCATGAACGCTCCACGACCATCAACCTAACATCTCCGAGTGACGCGGGTGAACTCGAGCTTTTCCTGTCACCTCAAGGCTGCACGTTCGGGGCTCCGTCTGCACCGGGGACACTTTGTTCCCACACCAGTCGAAAGCCTAGTGTTGGACCGCAATAAACTCTTCAGCGACCTATCACTATCAAGATGAAGAGCTCAACACTACACAACAACTTCCACTATCTAAATTAGATTAAATCTTCTCGAAAATTTTCCTTCGAAATTCTTACTCGCGGTAGAACAGAAAAACCATGACAGCTGATGGAAAACAAACCATCCACGC
Source organism: Aedes japonicus (assembly GCA_034211315.2). NCBI lineage: Eukaryota > Metazoa > Arthropoda > Insecta > Diptera > Culicidae > Aedes > Aedes japonicus. Next base: position 135,260 of record JASCZW010005295.1, on the reverse strand, counting down.
CTACAAAGGAAGGAAGTATTACTGAGCATTAACCATGTTTTTATCTATGAGCTATGTTTATGTATTTGGAATTAAATAAAATTTCTTGTTTTTTGAAAAACTTCGGTATTTTTTAACCCCACAATAATTTGTCAGTTAGTAACCATTGTTAGTCAATCCGTCCACCGTGCAAATAAAATGGAAGTGACCCATAATTCTGTTCAAATTAAAGTAATCTATGATTGGGAACCCACTGTTAGAAATCTCATTCTTACCTTTTTGAATGGAGACGCTCTGTCCCCCCCCCCCCCCCCCCCCCCACCGCGGGTTGCCACTTGCATCGATTTTTAGTCCATAACATCTAGTTTATAATAATTATTAACAATACTATTGTAAAAATACATTGCTTTTGGATATTTCGTTAGTGGGACAGTTACGCGTAGAATTTCACAATGGGACAAACAGACTTGGTATTTTTTAAAGATGTTTTCGAATAACTAATATTTTTTGTTTGTGTTTGCTGTAAATATACGTGAAAATAAACTGTTTGATCAAGAAAAATGAAAATCTTCAAAAAGCAATATGGAACAGTTATGCCTTGAACGGCAGTAAATGATTGACACAAATTTGTTTTGCTAAGGTTTGCGATCCATTTGAATGATGATTCATTTGAAAAAACAATTATACAACCGACTCATACACTTTTATATTAACCAAAAACAACATTTTTACTACGTATTAATTCAATGGAAGCATAGCAAATAATATGTGTTCCAAACGGTTATCTTATTAAATCATTGTTATTGTAACTATGTGAAAAGTTAATTTAGATCATTCGAAATGCGTAGAGATAATCTGTTCAGTTAAACCAGTGAAGTCATGGTACCTTAAAATATAAGCAAACAGAAGTGAATTGATTTAAAATATCTCAAGGGGGTTGGAATAAATTGATCTTTATGAAAGCAACATGATTTTGTCGATTATCGCTGAATTAATAACATATTTGGTACATAGGCCCAATAGACAGGCTAAGTTAACATAACATTACGTATCCCTGTATCATTTTTCCGCAACATAATTTCCGCAACATTCAGACTGATTTTTTTACAGATTCCCGGACCACCATATCATCATATTTGCGAACCAATACCACAGAAAGTCGGCAGATAGTATTTGTGAAAGTGGTGCATATTAGCTGTGAGTCGGCTCAACTTCAGATACCAAGGCGTAAATCGCCTACAAGAAGAAGAAGCTACAATGGTGCTAAAATGACCGTTCGAAACAAAAGTTATAAAAACAAGCATCCATCTAAAGGGGACCTCATTATCATAGGCACCGTTCCAAAACAACAGGATTACAAAGAAGGCAAGCAGAATTTTGCCTGGCCGCCCATCGGCTCTGCATTGATGAATCCTTGGGGATTTCCTTCTCCGGCTTTCGGTGATGGCTTAAAGCTTTTGTTTGTATCCCCGTCCGTGAACTCTATTGAAGTACGCTTACTCTGAATGGGGGTTTTCCCAGTCTTCCATCTATTCACAAGTAGAACGGTATTTTCTACCCGGTCATGGCTGCAGCTGCCAAATATCTATGACTCTTTTGTTTTTTGACGTGCTCAGGTAAAGGTTATAAAAGTTATTGCTTGGAATTTGAATAGCAATTTTTACAACTGTCGGAGGTAGTGTCGTGGCAATTTTCGAACGGCTAGACTGCTCTCTAATCCTAATGAGCACCACTTGAGAAAACAATGCTTTGAGTTGGGGATGCGGCTCGAAAGTGGGTTTGGCTCTAATCCCGGTTTTGTCACCTGCTTCAATCGCACACCGTTCAAGCAGGTCAAAAAAAGTTACCTATGCAAGGGTAGTTATAGTGGAAATGTTCCATCTCATCACTGTTGGAAATTCGCATCAAATTATCTTGAAACTGTGGGAACCAAACGTTCGCTGCTATCCTAATTTTGCTAATGGCAATATTTAATGGAATAACAAATCGCCCATCAACTCACGCTTCGTATCAAATTTCCCAGGCAACACAAATGACCTCGGCTGGCGCAATCGTTTTCCAATTGATTGCAAATTATTTCGCCCATTTTGCTCCATTAGAAACGGCATTCGCGGTGATCCACAACTTGATTCATCTTTCCGGCCCTTTTCGCTTTTCGGTTGTATGCCAATGCCGAAGCCGTGCCGACGCCGCGAAAAGGTATCGGAATGAATGCATTTCAAACCAGGCGCTGTAATTAATTCAAGCTGTCAGTGCAATCGACCAACCGAATGCGTTCCCCATCGTGTGTGAGTGTGTGTCTGTATGTGTGTTTGAAATTACAAGCCCCAGTGGATTTTGTTCCAAAGCTGCGATCCGCGGAGTCTATGTAAATACCTACCTACCGCCGGGGAGTGTAACACCATGTGCTGTTTACGATGAATGTAACGACTGTTAATTTCGTTTTAAACGCCGGAAGCCCCCGAAATTGGACGCACACTTTCGGGGGCTCATTAGGAGCGAGAGCAGGCGAAAGAGAGAAGCTCCGAGAATCTTGGATACAAAACGTTTAATTATGTGTAGTGCATTTTTTGTCTTGTTTTAATTTTTACGCCTGGAAAGGTTCGGAAGCGGTGTGGTGGGAAGTAGCGAACGACCAACCACAGCGGCAATGGTTGTGTACTTATTCACTTACTGACTGGTAGTGCTTTAATAGAAGGTCTTATTTTCACCCTGTTTTCCGGCCCTTGACGGCTGTATCAGATGCCGCGACGAGGATGATCTGGATTGAATTGGATAACCAAAAGTAAACAGGAAAACATAAAAAGAATGATGCCGATCTTGGCGAGGAAAAGTGCTTTGGACGGAGGAAGTTTTTTGAATGACTGGAGGATGTTTTTTTTTTCTCAACTTAAATTGGATTGCCATACAGTAGATATATTTTTTTATAAAGGTGATCAATTACAATCTACTAAATAAAGAATTTTCAGTGAACCTATTAAATTTTGAAGTAAGAGTTAAAAAAAATAACAGTAGCAATGCTCTGCATTTTCTTTTCTTTTTTATGGTAAACTATGGCATCCATTGATTAGAACTATTGTAGAATATCCCTGTTTTCTGTACATATCATCCAACTCGATCTTTATAGAGACTGTTACGATAATTATCAATACATCAATGATTAACCGTCAATTCAAAATGCGCGCAGTGTTCAACCAAATTTTAGCTGCGTCTTGTTGTTTACATACCATTTAAACTGATGTTGTCGTTTTTGTATCTTTTTTTTCGCACGGAAGTTTGGAAATGCGTGGACTTTCTCCGAAGCAAAGAAAACGGATTGTGCATAACCGGTGCACCGTCAGTGATCTTCTGATCAGAAACCTGAGCATCGGAGCATTTCAAACCGCATTATGGAAGTATCAACAATAGTGCTCTTTCGTAGATTCCCCGAGACGAACAGTGATCGAAAAAGCCTTTTTCACGGCGAAATTTATAACTCCTAAGAGTTACGTTTCCGAATCATGGTGTTCTCTAAACAGTTGTACCGAAAATAGTAGTCCATCTTGAGGTGATAATTTTGAAGTTTAAAACTTTACCGCTGTAGAGCGTTTGTACATGGTTTGGTTTCGTCCTGTGTTATAGACTGATTTGTAATTCCAATGCAATTCGGCTGTCGAACGAATGCTGAGGAGAGTCCATAAATTAAGCACAGAATCTGGTAATGTACGTGAGAGCGTCGCCGGAGAACTAGGACTAGGTCGTCCACCGCACACCGGTAAGTCAGGTGGAAAACGTAATAAAATGTTGGCATCTTTTTCGACTTCTCCGTGCATTGATTATCACTGGTATTGCCACACAACGTGAAATTTCAAACACTGGCATTGTCATCGAAGGCTCTAAGCTGAGAGAAGAAGAATATGCGCAAACATCAATGCTACACTATGCTCTGCTTACTTACATACCATACTTAGTTTTCTGTTGGGGATAATATTTGTTGCAAATAGTCAGACTGGGCTACAATGACGAATTGCGGCGCGGCATAGCGTCAAGACTCAATTCATTCATCGATTACTTATTGGGCTAATATCGGGTTGAAATTAGGTGACATCGAACAAACAATTTAGCTGTCATTCAAAACCAGCTTGTGACGTCGTTTCCGCTGTCATTGTGTTCCTTCGATGGATAATTTTCCAAATGAGGTCGGGGATTTGATCACTGTTCTACAGTGGAATTGTCGAAGTTTTATTCAAAAATTGGAATCATTCAAATTTTTAGCTCACACTACCGGTTTTGATGCATTCGCTCTTTGTGAATCATGGCTTTCTTCCGAATTCGATCTTCCGTTTAATGATTTCAATATTATTCGTCTTGATCGTGAGGATTCGCGTGGAGGAGGAGTACTTTTGGGAATCAAAAAGTGCTACTCCTTCTATAGAGTGAATTTTCCTCAAACTCCATGTATTGAAGTTGTTGCATGTCAGGCTGTTATTAAAAATAAAAGCTTTTGCAATGCTTCTGTATATATTCCTCCTTGAGCCTCGATAAACCGAAAACAACTTTCATAAGCGTCTATGAAAAAAAATGATGGAAAATTTCGCTTCTGAGAAATGTTTTTGGACCAAAATCAGGATTCCGAAAATCGACGATTTTAAACCCCCTTTTCTAGCGATTAAACGCTTATGTACGGAGAAAAAAGCATTTAAAGGTTTCCTGAACCCACCCGATGGAAAATTTAGGTTCTGGTAATATAGTTTGGACCAAAACTGGAGTACCGAACATCAACGATTTTAAACCCAATGTTTAAGCGATAAGAAGCTTATGTACGGAGAAAAACACATATAAAGGTTTCCAGAACCCACCTGATAGAAAGTTAAAGTTCTGAAAATGTGTTTTGGACCAAAACTGGAGTACCGTATACCGATGATTTTAAACCCTCTAAGGAGTGTATCGAAAATAAGCTATCTACAAACTTTCTTTCAAATTTTATTGAAAACCGATATTTTATTCATACAAAAAATTGATCCTTTATTGTACGAAATTAAACTTGAACATAATGAAGACCGGATGAAATTTAAGTTATTCCTTCACGAATTTTCGAACTTAGGATCGAATGCTCTTCATCAAGATCCGGACAAGTGTTGCATCGCATTTTCTGGACGCCTGAGCCCAAATTTTTTTGAGCTCCTGCATGTTCCCAGCTGCCTTACCGGTCTTCTTGAAGAACCTCTTCACGATTGCCCAGTAACGTTCGATGGGTCGAAGCTGAGAGCAATTTGGTGGATTGATATTTTTCTCAACGAAATCTATACCCTTTTCCGCAAGCCAATTGAGAGTGGTTTTGGTATAGTGAGCCGACGCTAAATCCGGCCAAAGCAGTGGAGGTGTACTATGCTTCTTATATAAAGGCAACAATCTCTTCTGGAGACACTCAGATCGATAGATTTCCGCATTTATAGTTCCGGTAGTGTAAAAAATGGTTGACTTCAAACCACAGGAACATATTGCTTGCCATACCAGTACCTTTCGACCGAATTTCTCCACTTGAATCGACCTGTCCGCATCGCTCACATCCTCCCCAACGACGACAGTAAAGTTTTGTGGACCTGGAAAGGTTTTTGAGTCCTCCTTTACATAGGTCTCATCGTCCATCAAAACGCATGCATCCGGACGCTGCAAAAGACGCGAATACAATTTCCGGGCCCTTGTTGCTGCTCGCTTCTTCTGTTCTGCACTTTGTTTCGAGATTTTCTGCTTCTTGTAGGTCTTCAGGTGGTTTCGCCTCTTGATACGCTGGATCATTCCGACACTCGTTCCTGCTTTTTTGGCCAAATCACGTATTGACATTGATTTGTTCTTCATGATTAGAGATACCACTTTCTGCTCCAGTTTCGGGTTGAAAGAACCGGGTTTTCTGCCTCTTCCTGGTAGCTCATCCAAAGTATAGTGTTCCCCAAACTTATTAATGATGGTTTTAACACTCACATGATGAATTCCAAACCGCTTCGCCAATTTTCGCATAGTAATACCCTTCTCACTTAGCCATGTGTCCAGAACCTTAATTTCCACTTCCTTTTCAATACGCGACATTTTGAAAACGCAGAATTTGAACCGCACAAACAAGTAAACAAAGGAAAGCTGACTGTCAAACGCACAGCATGCAGTGTTCAGAGCATAAAAAACCACCACAAATACATGCGTACAACGCAAATGTATGTGGATAGCTTATATTCGATACACTCCTTATTTAAGTGATTAGACGCTTATTTACGAAGAAAAATGCATTTAAAGGTTTCCAGAAGCTGTGCTCTCTCCATCTTTTGAGGGATGCACTTGGAACACGTCGTTTTTAAGATTTTAATGCACTTTTGTACATTCGGAAAGGAAATGATACTCTTCTAATGGTGGAAAAGGATCGGAAGAATTAATACCAAGGGTTACCGCCGATGCAAAATGTTGCCAACCAATATGCCTCGTGAGGTCATAAGGGACATGTGTTGGTAAAAACGTAAACAGATTTCCATGTTTGGAAGAATGGATTTGCCATTTAGCAATTTTTTTTTCAATTTCGCCAAAGAGGGACCTTTGGCATAATTTCCGATAAAAAACTGGTCGTAGAGGATGAAACTAGGTGCCGTATTGTCCAAAGGTGCAAAAAGCCTTTGGATTTGCCGCCCATCCCTCTATCGCTGTGACAGCGTTATGGTCTGAGATACTGGAAGGCTGATCATTGGACAAATCTACGGCAGCAGGAGGCCAGGGTCTCGGGTCGTGGTTCGGAAAGAGTCCCCCAACGATCACCTGCAGCAGCTCTAATGATTGCTCGGTTGGAGCTGCCGTTCTTCAGGTTTTGGCCATTATTAATCGATAGGCGTCACCCCACGGGTTTGTATGCTGACCTTTATCTCCCTTTTTACAAAGGGATAAAACAGACACAGTTTTTTAGTGTAGGGTTTCGTTCAAAGCGCCGCTCCAGCCCGTAGAACCGTTTCATCGCAGTGGTTTTGGAATCTCTTAGCAGTTCACTGACGTATTATTTCTTGGGTAGAGTGACGACAAATCTGCCATTCGCATCGCGTGTAGTTGTTTGCTAAAATATTTCCTAGCACATTGACTCATCTACGGAGAACGTACCTTTATTTAAAAGGTCCCATAGTAGTTAGGAACGAACCGGCAGCTTTGGAAAATATCATTTTGTATCGATGGAGTTATGGAAATCAGGAACCACACAAACTTCAGCACGTGAGCTGAAAGGATAAACCTGTAGACACTTGCATTGATGTTGCTACCTATTTTCCAGACCCCCCCCCCCCCCCCACCATCAACGCAACAAATGATTCGCACGTGACAGGCCATTTCCCCAACCCCCCATATTCAAAAAGAGAAGAAAAGCACTCCCGTTAAACCCATTAGTCCAAATTGGGCAACACGGCTACGGCATGTTCGAGATATTGGAAAATTGCCGTAGCAGAAATACTGAACCGTTCAGTTGAATAACGCCCATGCACTGGAAACTGGACTGACCGCTTGGCTTTTGATTTGAGAAACATCTTCGTAAGGAGTCGGAAATGCATAGCAGCAGGACAAATGCTTGGATTTGGTACTCTCTATGATACCGGTAATGGGGCGCTCTTACTTAATCTGCTGTGCTTTCTATACCGAGTAATCGCATCAAGATTACCTAATATGTTCCGCAGGGAAGCATATTAGGTCCACTTCTTATTAATCTGCTCACCTTGGAAATACCCCCACTCCCTGAAAACGGATCTCTATCGCTGTTCGCCGATGACACCGTCCACGTATGACCAAGTACAAGTGATTCGCAAGTTTGGTGGTAAGCGTTTTGAGAAGCGTGACCATGAGTCACCAAAACGTCTATCCAGTGACACCGGCAGAAAACCAAATTTGCCTTGTTGGTTCTGCGGTGCATTTCACTACGTTCGGGGTTGCAGCTATAGAAACCACAATTGTTCCGACTGTGGGCAGTTCGGACATCGTGAGGGGTACTGCAACAGTGCCAAGTCCCGAAAACCTGGAACCAAACAAGGGAAGATCACGAGACGTGACGGGAGCCTATTCTGTAAGTACGAGCACAGCCTCGCCCCAATACCGCTTGTGCAAGCCTGCATCAAGTAGCATTGTTGTTGCCATCTCCTACAGCGACCGGTTCTTCCGCTCAGCTACACCATTCTGCTGCGGTGTATACGCTGTGGTGAACTGTGCTTTAATGCCCTCAATAACAAAGAAATCTCGCAACTCTTCGTTCGCATACTCGCCTCCACCGTCGGAGCGGATAATACGGGGTTTTCGGTTGAAAAAGTTCTCCGCATATCGAACGTATTCCACCACCTTCGCCGGCGCCTCGGACTTCTTCTCCAGTAGATAAACGACGGTGAAACAGCTGTAGTCATCGATCATCGTCATCAGAAACCGTTTACCGCCGGGCGTTGTTGTCCGCATTGGTCCGCACAGATCAGTGTGCACCAGGTCTAAAACCTGTGACGACTTCCTCTCTGCTACTTTGGGAATCGGGTTTCTTGCCGACTTGCCCTCGAGACACTCGACCAACAAAAAGAGTTGTCCGCTGTTTCGAGCGGAACCCCAGCCTCTCCGTCCGAGATGTCGCAAAGAAGCTGGGAGTGGCGCCTTCAACCGTGGATACCGCTAAAAACCGAGACTGTTGACTTACAAGAACGTGGTGACTCCAAATCGCGACGATAAACAAAACACGCCGGCCAAAGCACGATCGTGAAAGTTGTACACGACGATGCTGACAAAGTTTGATTGCGTGGTACAGGACGATGGACGATGGACAGGAATATTATAAGGCAACCGGAGTGTGGCCGTCCCAATCGTCAGCAGACATTTTTTGAACAACGTTGTCCACGCTTAGGCCGTCACCGACGATGGATCTCATGCTGTTTCGCACGTTCTCGAACCGCGGACATTCGAAGACAACGTGCTCAGGCGTTTCCTCTGCATAACCACACGCGGTGCAGATTACACCTCCAGTGTGATGGACTATTTCCGACCATGAATCTCATGGTTCGTGAATCAGATAAATGAAAAATGCTTATAGTCATTAAAACATATCTACTTTTTACTTCATAAGCAAGGATTTTCTACAATTGTGAAACAATACAATTAAATGTCATAGACTCATACTTTTTCGGAATAATGATATTTTCTATAGTTAAGATACATAACAACCCCCCTTTTCTGTTGTCGATATCTCAATTCATATAAGATTCTATTGTGGAAACAATAACTCCTATTTTCATCTTATGATTGTAATTGTTCAATTGTTTGAAAATAATATTCAGACGAAGTGTGGAGAAAAATATGATGCATGTTTTTGCGGAGCTAAGTGTTTGAGTATATTTTATTGTTCAAAAGTTAGGGGTAATTTTAACGAAAAACATGTCCAATTTTGAGCAGACCCTACTCGTGTGCCCTTGCACCCGGGCTCATTTAAATAGCATTTTGTCCGTTGATACCCACTTTAACATGAATGTGATTAATTCTAGAAAGTGTGTGCTGTTTAGTGAAATACCTGTAACTATAAATGAGAAGAATAATTATTATTTTCCATTTAATTTTATGTTTTTCTGACCAATTCTCGCCTAAATAATCATAAGGTCGGAAAGAAAAAATGCATGTTTTTAATTAAAATTAGTCGTATTTTTTGAATGATAAGATGTATTAAAAAACTTCTTCAGCAAAAATATGGGCTAGCAGATTGGCAGGTGCCTCACGGTCGCTGGAGAGTTGATGGTGGCTTGGCGGATACAATGGCGGGTGGGTAGATGGTGGTGGTGATACCTCACAACGGAATGCCTTTTGTTCCCGAGTTCTTTGGCATGGACGAATCGTAATGACGGATGTGAGGTGGCAATTGAACAATGGTCGGTCGTCAACAATGGCTTCCGCGCCCACTCTACGAACACTTCAACCGACTCCTATCGGTCCCAATGGCGGTTTTGCGATCCTACAGCTTCAGGGAACTGGTTCGGGTCGACCTCCACATGAGCTTCTTAGCGAGTTTGGCTAGATTTTTCCTGTCGGAACCTCTGTACAACGAGGGAAGAATGGCTTATTGCTGCGCTCTATTTTTGGGCCAACAACTCGAACTCGAAAGCTTCATGCGGAGGGGTTCATTGTTCCAAAAGAACAAAAGAAAAAGGCCCTAGCGTGAACCTGCCAAGTGGCATTAGTACCCTACCATGTGGCGTGTTCACTATCCACAAATGGTTTGACAATATTTCAGTAAATTTCCTTTTCCTGTTTTCTACTCTGAACACAATGTCTTATCCTTCTGGATATTGTACTTTTTAAGAAGCGATGATTAAACTATAACACACAAAATCTATTTGTAACATTTGAGGTTAAGATTTACATAAGTTACACCATACGTACTATTAGCTCCTAATCACTTAATTGTAGAGTTTCACTCCGTACTTCTAGCTTTACGGACTACGAACTGTAACTTTAAGAAAAAGAACACCATTAGATTAATAAGAATTACATTAACTTAACACAAATAACCTTTCTTCTACGATTTTAATTCACGACGCGCACTTCTATTTCTTCTGGTGGTTGCGACAGGAAAGAAGTTTTCTTTGGTATGGCCGAGAATTTAGAGAAAACAAAGTACATAGAAGAGAGCAAAATTCGGAAAATAACCAGAATTTTGACATTTTTCCATTTCCGCCTTGCGTGTAAATTCTCAATAGGTTTACTCTCGCGACCCCTATGGTTAATTTTTTTATGTTTTATGGCAACACCCATTTGTCTCACTATGCGTTCCAACCACTGCCAACAAATTCGTGAGAGGGACTGGTGGAGAATGGACAGTGTGAGTGGTGCAGCTGTCAACCTCTCAGTGAGAGATGGTGATAGCACTCACTTAGGTAGTACACTCAGGCAACTAGACTAACGAAATTCATAAAATCCGCCTTATGAAACTGCAAAATCAATCAAAATGCAGATTTCATAAGGCCATTATGAATTGCATACATTACTTATGTTTTTCTTTACACCAACGTATGATTTGTTTACGTCATACATTCGATTTTCATTGCCGCGCCTTATGAAATTCACTGCTGTCAGTTACACCAAAAAGCCTTGAGAGGAACGCGCAGAAAATAAAATGGCGCCTATCGTTGTAGACGAGCTGAAACTTATTGCAGATTTTTTAAACGGAGCACCCGGATTCAACCTGGATGTATTCCGACGTAAGTAATCAAATAAAGTTATTTTAACAAATAATCAACGCAGTTATCTTTTAGGAGCAAAAATTACGACCGTCCAATTACTTACATACAACGAAGTTGAATTATCGACAGCAATCGGGACGGTTCAACCGGAGGTTGATACCGGACTGTTATGGTCCTGGATAGTCAGCTGGCGTAGAAGAAATGTAAGTAATAGTATAAATATGCTTGATATTTGATGAAAAATACATATTTTGCTCCTTCTAGGGTCTAGATAACGTGACACAAGTCAAGACAAAGGCTAATAGCGAAACCATTCCGGTTTCTCATCCAGAGGGCAATTTTCGCGAACCTGAACAAGCTGAGGAGTCAACCATCGAAGAAGCTAAAGATCAATCCTCTACCGACCCGGATATAAATGCGTCTTCTGATTCGAAGCTGGTGAGTAGCATGTTTGCAAGTGGAACAGGGAATGTGTATTATTTAAAATTGTTTTTTTTTTTAATTCATGAAGGATATCCTTCCATGGCAATATGGCTTGAGGTATGGAATCTCCGAAAACCATCCTGGTTGCAGTAAACCAGCAGATCAGGATACGACGGATGTTACAGAAGCCAACGAAGAAGATTACACCGAGGATTACACATATAATTCTTCTGGAAGCATACCATTTCAAAGCAAGTTATTTATAAAAACATAGTTCATCTTAGTGGAAAGCCTTAACATTTTTTTCCTAATTGTAATTATTAGCATATTCCGGAACATAACGCCAAACAGCAAGCCGATAAGGAAACATACGATGTCAGATCTGCTCAGGTAGCTGATGAGAAAGCCGCAGCAACTTCGCAGTCCATTTTAATTCAAGATCCAGCCAAAGAAACACCATGACGTTTAACTCCTGATCTCCTGAAAAAGCTATTGAACGAAACCATATTCGGACAAAATGTGTTGAAAACAGCTGAAACACACAGTTTATCAGATTCAGGAAGGACTTTGGTTGTTGATACGGTGGCCACCTAAGCCTTAACCGAAAGACTTCATCCGAAGCCGTGGAAGATCTAAGCTACGTGATTGTCGGATTGTTTAAAAAGGAAAGAAAGGTAAGAATGAAAACCAAATTACAAGTGAAAATATCACATAAAGGAAACTGCTTAGAGAGCGCCCACTTACCCTTTGAAGCGTTACGTAGTTTATAGATTTAATTTTAATTGTCTTATGGCCATATCGATGACTTTTTGTATTTTCTATCAGGAAACGTATTACATGCCAAAAGCATCAAGCCGTAGCAACCCCGCTGGTAAGCTGTACAGTCGGATTAATTATATAAAGCAATCCGAGCGTAAGCGGGATCAATGGGAACAGGAGCATATTTCCCAGACCAGCACTCAGAGAGACAAAGAAAATATTTTGCCTGAGGTAGCATCGGCCATAGCTTGGCTGGAAATAAACAAGTTTCCGTGGACGGCCGTCTTGTCGCAATGGGAGGTCAGTTTCCCAGCTAGACAATCTGCATTACGACAGTTTTCAAAGGCCAACCACCTTTTCAAAACTTACCCCCATTTGACAGAGCAATTCGGATATCAACTGGTAATATTTTGTTAACATTATATTTGCATCGTAACACCGATGGGATTTTTATTTCTAGCTGGACATCGATTACAGAAAGTTAGGATTGGGAAATCCGGTGGATCCATCCAAGAAGTGGAATTCTTTGTTTGAACCTGTCGCAAAATATGTCCGCAAACATGCAAGGGATCCATCCGCCAAAGATTTGAGCCGCTCTCTCCACAATAACGAGCTTACAACCGGTAAGTTTGATATTTTAATTTAAACGTCTTTCGCATTTGTGAAACAGAGTATTTGTCCTGGTCAGCAAATCAGTTCCATTTTTGCTTGATTTTCTATTCAAATGGAACTGACTTGGTGTACACAGCAATTTAGCTGAAACCGAAAACAAAACAAAAATAGTCGTGAAAATCTATTTAAGTTTCGATTTTGGTTTTGAAATAAATGCACTGTATATGTATATTTAAATTATTGTGTTATATTGAAAAGCATTTCTTTTGCAGATTGTAGACTGCTATACTTACTGCTGATTTTAAATACGGTACTGATTCCCGTTAAGGCGTCCAAAGGATTCAAGCCGACAGTAGCAACCGGTCAGGCGGATACTTTTTTGTTGGTCCAAAGCAAAGAACACGCTCTTGCTGAACTGGAGAAAACGATAAATATTTATGAGGAACAAAACATTGCTATTGCACCGAAGCTAATCGTCTTTGGGAATGACCTGGCTACCGCTAGAGGGGAGTGCATGGTGGTGTATAAAAGTGTCATGTACACTCTTCCAACAATTGTACGTGGACTCGATGAAATTACACACAATCCTAGGACTACCCTTCGCCAAGTTTTCGAAGCTGGTGTGGATTTTCATTGAACAGTTTGTCTACGGTATACCGTCAAATCACGGCGGATATTTGTGTATCAATAAGCTAACTCAGTTTTTGAATAGCGAGCCATGGTTATACCTGGCCATCCAGTTATACAGAATACAGAATACGGGTGAATGTTGAATATCAATATCCATTATTTAAAAAACCATATGGAAATAGTGCTAAATTTCATATTTGGAAACAAACATTTTTATATTTGAACATTACGAATTTCATAATTTGAAAATTGAAAATTTCATAAGGCTGGTGTATGAAAACCATACTGGTTTGGCTTGTTCCATTTCAGGTGTTTCATAAGGCAATTTAATGAAAGTCATACTGATTTCTTGTGGCCACAAAACATAAGGCATTTTAATGAATTTCGCTAGTCCAGTTTCCTCAGTGTAGGTGTCAACATAGGGTGTGTAGAACTGTGTGGTGTAATGTACTTGTAGTGGAGCCAACAAGATTCAATTGGAACCGATGGCTACATTTTTTTTTCAAAATGAGAAACAAAAAAATTATAATTAAAAAAACTCATTTTTAGAGACACTCTGCATTGCCCAGTGAACAAGCGAACAGAACAGTTTGTTCGGTCAGCTCTCCGTTGCTTTGGAAGCTTTTCACAAGTTGTTTCAAGCCCTCAGCTCTATTTTTTTCTGAATAGCGAGTGAAATCAAGTCTTGGTTTTCGGAAGTAGAAAACGTTGAGTGTTAAACAGTGCAACAACGCCATTTATTGCAATTAGCAATATTGCCAAGATCGAAAAGCCATATTGTTCCACATCTATACGGCACGCATACCAGCAGTCCATCGTGTGTAGCGTGCATTAGTTCATCTGCTAACCACCACCGACCAGTATCACCAGTATCATTACCATCATCGTTCAGCTCCACGCCTAGCCGGTACACGCGGCCACTCATCGTCGCTCGGCAGCAGCAGCACATTCGTCGCCCGGCTGCAGTTGATCAGTGATACATATAAGATAAGTTTTTTATTAGTATATAAGATAAGTTTTTGTTTCTCGCTCTTGTGTGTGTGAGTGTGGAGAGTGACTGAGAGAGTGTTTGAGAGAGTGCCTAAGTTAAGTTTTTTTTATCTGTGATTGATTGTAGTTAATTACGTTAGTGGTTGAGCGCCATAAGCTCCCACAAGCGAGCCATGGATGATTTATCGGAAGATGAATCATCTATGGCGCAAAATGATGGGGTAGCTCTTAAAGTTACCCGATCGCACGCTTATCCAGATAGTTCAGCTGGTCCTTGGGTTGTCTATTTTCGGCCCAAAACGAAACCTCTCAACATTTACCAGATTTCAAACGATCTGACGAAACGATTCTCGGCCGTGACCGAGATGATTAAGGTGAGACACAATAAACTAAAAGTCGTTGTGCCCAACCTTAAACAAGCTAACGAAATTGCTGTCTCTCAATTTTTTACACTGGAGTATTTCGTATACATCCCAGCTCGAGGTATTGAGATAGAAGGTGTGGTCCCCGAAGCGAGTTTGACCCCTGAGATCCTGTTGAAGCAGGGGGTTGGTCGATTTAAGAACCCTCTGCTTCATTCAGTCAAGATACTCGATGTGCGAAAACTAGGCACAGTATCGATCACGAAGGGTTAAAAGAAATTTACCCCCTCAGACTCGTTTCGTGTGACTTTTTCTGGTTCAGCTCTCCCTCAATACGTCGAGTTGGGAAAACTTCGACTACCTGTGCGGTTGTTTGTACCTCGGGTAATGATCTGCGAAAAGTGCAAGCAGATGGGACATACGACCTCCCATTGCAGCAATAAGGCACGCTGCTCTAATTGTGGGGAGAAGCACGAGGATGGCGCCTGTGCAGACAGCACACCAAAATGCGCTTTCTGCAAGGAAACTCCTCCACATGCTCTCTCATCTTGCCCGGCGTACAAACAACGCGGGGAAAAATTAGAACGCTCGCTAAAACAGCGTTCCAGGCAATCTTTCGCCGAAATGCTGAAAAAAGCCTCACCATCACCCAATGTCAATACAAATCCCTTTGCTCCTCTGTTGGATGACGAGTCTGACTTTGATTTGGCTGAAGAGAGAACATCATTCAGCTTTCCGGAAGGTGCTTCACGGAAGCGAAGACGCGTCCGCCCACGGAAAGTTTCTGAACCGGAGCCCAAAACCAGCTTGCCCAATTCAAGAAAAGGTGGAAAAATGGAAAATCCTAGTCCACCTGGTTTTCGTAGTACTAACTACACCCAGGACTTTCCATCTCTCCCGGGGACATCCAAAACCCCTGAAGCCCCAATTTTAAGAACCGAAGCCCCCTCC
The DNA here is from genome assembly GCA_034211315.2 of Aedes japonicus. Taxonomy (NCBI): domain Eukaryota; kingdom Metazoa; phylum Arthropoda; class Insecta; order Diptera; family Culicidae; genus Aedes; species Aedes japonicus. The sequence continues at coordinate 119,362 of JASCZW010005295.1, read as the reverse complement.
TCTAGTGGGCTGTTCTCATTTGATGACATTGCCGAAGGTATCATTAAGTACCTTGAAATTTCTGACCCTCTCAAAAGCATTGTTTTGGCAATGCTTCCAACAGTGAAGACCTTTTTGAAGCAATTGACAATTAAGTGGCCCCTCCTCGCAGCTATCATATCCTTCGATGGATAATTTTCCAAATGAGGTCGGGGATTTGATCACTGTTCTGCAGTGGAATTGTCGAAGTTTGATTCCTAAATTGGAATCTTTTAAATTTTTAGCTCACACTACCGGTTGTGATGCATTCGCTCTTTGTGAAACATGGCTCTCTTCCGAAATCAATCTTCCGATTCATGATTTCAATATTATTCGTCTTGATCGTGAGGATTCGCGTGGAGGAGGAGTACTTTTGGGGATCAAAAGGTGCTACTCCTTCTATAGAGTGAATTTTCCTCAAACTCCAGGTATTGAAGTTGTCGCATGTCAGGCAGTTATTAAAAATACAAGCCTTTGCATTGCTTCTGTATATATTCCTCCTAGAGCCTCCATTAACCGAAAAAAACTCTCAGATGTTTGTTCGGTTCTTCCTGCTCCGCGGTTGGTCATGGGAGATTTTAACTCTCACGGTACAGGCTGGGGAGAACTGTACGATGATAACCGGTATTCCCTAATATATTACCTCTGTGATAACTTCAATATGACAGTACTTAACAATGGAGAAGTAACACGTTTGGCTGGTACATCCTCAGTTGGCAGTAGATTAGACCTCACATTTTGTTCGAATTCATTATCGTTGGATTGCACATGGAATGTGATTCAAGATCCCCACGGTAGTGATCATTTGCCCATAAAAATTTCGGTTGCCACCGGGTTCAATTCGTCGAAATCTGTCAACGTCACGTATGATCTTACCCGTCACATCGATTGGACAAAGTTTAGGACAGCAGTAGATGAAGCCGTAACGACAGTAAAAAGGCTTTCACCGCTGGAAGAGTATAACTTCGTCTCCAACCTGATCTGAGACAGCGCGCTTCAAGCTCAAACTCGACCAGTTCCAGGGACGTCATCTCACAGGAAACCTCCTTCTCCATGGTGGGATCAGCAATGCACCGAGGTTTACCGTAAAAAGTCCGACGCGTTTAAAGTTTTCCGTAGACGTGGAACACCTGAGCACTTCGAAGTATACACGGCTCTCAAGCATGGACTCAAGAGCCTCATCAAGGCCAAGAAACGTGGTTACTGGCGAACATTCGTGAACGGGCTATCGCGCGAAACGTCGATGAGTACTCTTTGGAACACGGCGCGAAGGTTGCGTAACCGAACTACGAACAACGAGAGCGAAGAGTACTCGGACCAATGGATCCTCAAATTCGCGCGAAAAGTTTGTCCAGATTCTGTGCCGGCACTGATGATTCCTCGCGAAAACACGAATTCGATAGATGAGATTAGCCAACCCTTTTCAATGGTAGAGTTCTCTCGCGCACTCCTTTCGTGTGGCAATACGGCTCCAGGGGCTGATAGGATCAAGTTCAACTTGCTTAAGAACCTCCCAGACGTCGCTAAGAGGCGCATGTTGAACTTGTTTAATCAGTTTCTGGAACTCAACATCGTACCGGATGCTTGGAGACGGGTGAGAGTTATTGCAATTCGAAAACCTGGTAAGCCCGTGTCCGACCAAAACTCCTATCGACCCATCGCGATGTTATCCTGTATTCGAAAGTTGTTGGAGAAAATGATTCTCTTCCGTCTGGACAAATGGGTTGAGACGAACAACCTGCTTTCAGATACTCAATATGGTTTCCGTAGGGGTAAGGGAACGAACGACTATCTCGCGTTGCTTTCCACAGATATTCAGTTAGCTTTTGCTAAAAAAGAGCAAATGGCTTCTGTATTTTAGGACATAAAGGGGGCTTTTGATTCAGTATCTGTTGAAGTTCTTTCAGATAAACTCCACGCTTGTGGCTTTTCACCATTAATGAACAATTTTTTGTACAATTTGCTGTCAGAGAAACATATGAGCTTCGCTCATGGAACCTCTACAGCTTCACGATTTAGCTACATGGGTCTCCCCCAGGGATCATGTTTAAGCCCCCTTTTGTATAATTTTTATGTCAAAGACATTGACGGTTGTCTAAGTGACAACTGTACGCTGAAACAACTTGCAGATGACGGCGTAGTGTCTGTCACGGGATCCAATGGGATAGATCTGCAAGGACCCTTACAGGATACCTTAGACAATTTGTCTACTTGGGCTCTAGAGCTAGGTATCGTATTCTCTACGGAGAAAACTGAGTTGGTAGTTTTTTCTAGGAAGCATAACCCAGCACAACCGAAGCTTCAAATTTGGGGTAAGCCGATAACTCATTCTATGTCATTTAAATATCTTGGGGTCTGGTTCGATTCTAAGTGCACCTGGAGATCCCATATTGAGTATGTGAAGCGAAAGTGCCAGCCAAGGATCAACTTTCTCTGCACAATTACCGGGACCTGGTGGGGAGCGCAGCCGCAAGATCTTCTAACGTTGTACCGGACAACGATTTTGTCGGTTATGGAATACGGTAGTTTTTGTTTTCAGTCAGCGGCTCGGTCGCACTTCATTAAACTGGAACGTATTCAGTATCGGTGTCTTCGTATCGCGTTAGGTTGCATGCACTCGACTCACACCATGAGTCTTGAAGTGCTGGCTGGCATGTTGCCACTCTCGGATCGGTTTTCAGAATTATCTCTCCGGCTCCTCACCAGGTGTGAAGTTATGAACCCCCAGGTGATCGAAAATTTTGAGAAGCTCCTTGAGTTGAATCCTCAAACCCGCTTCATGACCTTGTACCATTTGTACATAACACAGGATGTCAGCCCTTCGCCGAACATTTCCAATCGTGTTTGCTTCTCCGATTTCGACAATTCGGTTCATTTTGATTTATCCATGAAGCAGGAGCTTCATAGAATCCCAGAGCATCATCGTCCTATGATTGCTCCGGTGATATTTGCTGCTAAGTTTGGCCAAGTTGATTCCACTAAATCGTTCTTCACTGACGGATCTTTGATAGAGGAGTCAGCAGGCTTTGGTATATATAATGAAATTTATAGCGCCAATCGTAAACTTCAAGCTCCTTGTTCCGTGTATGTCGCTGAATAAGCGGCAATACACTTTAAACTAGAAATTGTTGCCTCATTAACACCGGATCAGTACTTCATTTTCACGGATAGTCTCAGTTCTGTAGAGGCTATTCGCTCATTGAGGCCGGTAAAGCACTCCTCATATTTTCTCTTGAAAATACAGAAGCTTCTAAGTGCTTTATCTTCGCGTTATTTTATCATCACCTTTGTATGGGTCTCATCTCATTGTTCAATTCCGGGGAATGAGAAAGCGGACTCGTTTGCAAGGGTGGGCGCTATGGAAGGCGATATTTGTGATCGACAAATCGCCTTCAATGAATTTTTTCCTATTTTTCGTCAACAGTCACTCGTCAGCTGGCAGTATAAATGGAGTAAAGGAGATTTGGGGCGATGTCAACATTCTATCATCCCAAAGGTGTCGAAGAAATCTTGGTTTAGGGAGATGGATGTGGGTCGAGACTTCATTCGTGTCATGTCTCGCCTCATGTCCAATCATTATTCTTTGAACGCTCATTTATACCTGGTTTGGCTGAGGGACAGCAATCTCTGTGAGTGTGGACAAGGCTATCAAGACGCAGACCACGTTATTTGGTCTTGTGCTGAACATTGTGGAGTCAGATCTGAGCTTTATGATTCCCTTCGGGCTCGAGGTAGACAACCCAATGTTCCAATTCGAGATATTTTGGCTGTACGTGATTTGGAGTACATGAAACTCATTTATGTGTTTTTGACTAACATTAGCATTAGATTGTAGTTTGTTTAACCTGTATGTTTAGTATTAGTTTTTTTTATATGTGTATGTGTGTTTTTTTTTTCTTTTTCAAGAAATGTTCAAGTCAAAAGAAAACCATAAATTGTATAGTTATAAATGTTTAGATAATTTAGAATTTAAATTTAATGTTTTATGTAAATCATACTTTAAATTCCCACCCTCTTTCCCATCCGTAATTTGTAATTCCTATTAACCTCGAGACGGCCGCGAGTAATCGTCTCTTTCCTCCTAACTTTAGTTTTAAGATAAATGATGTATAAAAATATGAACATTTGGCTCTGTAAAGTTAATTCGATTGAGCCTGTACAAATAAATGATTATAAAAAAAGAGACACTCTGATTAAAGCAGAAAAATAGCTCTATCATGGTCGAATGAAGAGCTAGAAAAATTGTGTCATGGCAAAAGTTGCTTGAAATTATATTTTCTACAAACTTGCCCTTGACATCACTCTTCTATTGTGTTTCGTTCAAAAGTTAGCAACAAAGTTAGCAACAAGTTTGGAACTACGAAACTAACAACAAACGATGGAAAATTTGCTATGATAAAACTTTGTAGAGGACGTCATGATTCGGAAACGTAACCCTTAGGAGTTATAAATTTCGCCGTGAAAAAAAAGCTTTTCCGATCACTGTGAGACGGGGTAGAAAACCCGGTTGTGCTGACCCTACAATCGACAAAAAGGTAAGCGACTGTTTCAAGCGTCATCCTTCAGCATCAGTCCGAGATGTGGCGAAAAAACTAAGTCCTTCGGCGACTAATTGTATGCGTGCCGAAGAGAGAATGGGCGTGCAGACTTGTCGAGAGCAGAAAGAGCCAAAACGATTGCAAGGACTTGGTCGGCGCCATTATTGATATTAGAGAAATTGAGTCACTGAAACGTGTACAGTGAGAATGGCCGATTACTCCCAGCCCCATTAATTGTGCAATTTCACTGATACGTGCAGTCAGTCAAGCTAAGTTAAGCAATACACCGATGACCTCCCATACCTAGGTTTGACCTTCCTAGGCATGGTCTCATCGCACGCTCGTATAAGTGGCATAACGAGTCGATCACCGCAAGATTTCTGGGTTTCGCGTAAGATTTGTTCCCTCTCAAGCGGCTCTTTACAAATCACTACATCAAAGTAGGAGGACCTCCATCTACGGACGAATAAAGTGCATAATCCTCCTTCCGCACGCTGCTTTCATCCATCCTCCAATTACTTAGCAGCACAAAAGTGCAGCATGTCATATCGATTATCGATTCCACCCCGTTTCTATGGTAGGTACTTTTAGTACCTTAGTTGGCTAGGTCCACATTAAGCCTAGCCAGGGCCTCCAGAAGGATTGGTAAGGTGGCTTCCCCACATAAGCGCCAAAGCGAGGAAGTCCCACACTATTAAAAATGGGCTTAGGTCAGTTAGCTCAGTTGTCATACGATGAACTATGTTAGAAAACTGCTCAATCGACCATCTTGGTAGCGCGTAGCAGCTGCAGAAGAACGCTCCATTTGCGTCGGCTACCGCAAAGTCAACATTTGAGGTAGATACAACCTCCTGAACCAGCTATGGTATGACAGAATCTGCGTTTAGTGGCAGTTCACTTCACCAAGTTGCCTACTGAGCGAATAGTTCAGGGATTAGTCAGTGGGTCCGCCGACCTTTGGTGGAGTTGTTCCATCGTCGCTGCCACTTAACCATAGATGCGGCTCTAGTGGTCTTTTGAATACCTCTTGTGCCACGTTGATTGCAGCACTCTACATCCTCTTTTATGACGATGCCACATTGAGCCTAGCCAAGGCGTCCAGAAGAATCTGCACAATGCCTCCAGAAGATTTTGAACAAAATTTCAGCCACCCTTTGAACATCGTTGAGATGTCCCTTGCAGTTTTTTTTTCCTAATTTTGGCTCCATAGTACTCTTTTTCCAAACACTCCAATAACATTTATGACAGTCGATTTGCCACATTCAATGATTTTAGAAACTCGGCGTGAGAATAATTTGGATTTTGTTTATGTGCATACACAATTTTAATATGCTATTTCTCTAACTTCGACGGCTTTTTGACAACCGAATGGATAATGGGGAAAACAATAATAGATACGCATTCCTACGCACATGCCTATTAAATAAAGGAAGTTCAAGTTTTTAAAATATAAGATTGTAACAAAACTCAAAATTTGAGTCAGCCAATTTGATGGAACGGCCTTCAGATTGATCGAGATGAAAGCAAAAATTTAAATTAATAGCATACCCAATTCCGTAGATTTAAATGAAAATCTTGTTGTTGACTAGTTAGAAAATGTAACTGGAAAATCCGAAGAAACATAATGCAAGGATGATACAAATATGGCTTTTGAAAATCTTGCTCCCGAGTAGCCCAGATTTACTAAAACAAATCGAACAAATCCACCCAACTTGTTTTGCCCGTCTGATGCTGCTGCTCTTGTTGCCGCTGTTGCTGCTGCTGCTGCTTGCAAAGAAGAATAGTATTTTATAGCATCTTAGGCGCCATCGTGTGTGCCGTAATAGATTTATTGAAGGGATCAAACGGTTTTTGGGTGTCTTTTCCCTTTGATACGAAACCATGTTCTCTTATCTTAGTTCGAGCTTCCCGGTGTGTCTTTTCGGCATGTTTTTTTTTTTCTCCTCTGGCATAAATCTAACCTACCAAACTGAAGGCATAATCTGATCAACCTTTTCGGGCAAAGTCGGCTTCCTTTCTTCCGGATGTGCATCTCCCCGCTTGACATGCACTGCCAGAATCTGAATGAAATGGCAGCACCCAACACGATGCACTAGACTGCAATGGAACATGTGATAATTGCTTCCGAGATCAGATAAGGCGAATCCTGCTCGAAAATCGGTGGTGGTAGCATCTTGGGTTCTGTCACTTGATGACAGAAGTCGTTTGAGGTTTGGCTACTGTTTGTAGGGACATGTGTCCTCTGCTCTTCATACGATTTGTTCGTGATTTCTTCCTCTCTGGTATGATTATCATGACTGTAAGTAGCTGAAATAAATCGTTGACAATTAGAAATGATCTTGCGTCTACGGTATAAATAGAATACAAACGCCCAAACTGACCAAATAATTCAAACTATTCCAATACTTCGATCCCAATCAGTGGCGCCAGATATGTGAGTCTATAAAAAGCAAGCTCCACACCATCCACCTAATCAACCGCGCGGTAGGTAAAAGATCCATTTTCTCCCCTCGCTGCCACCATCTTTTCCATCAGAACTTCCATCACCGCAGCAGGAAAAACAAACTACCCATCTCCTAAATCTACTTAAGTATCGTGCGGTGGCCCGGGCCGCAATCCTTCGCGGTCGATTAGATCTCACACAGCATCGGCAGGCCGGGTGTCGCACCGAGCACTGAGACGCCACATAATGAAGGGAGAAAGGGGAAAAAACAAAACAAAGGGAGAACCCTTTAGGGAAAACAAGTAACGCGATCAAGCGGAGAATTGGGAAAACACACAGCCATCAGAGCGACAGGGAAGGAGCGAATGCAGCACAAAAACGTTGATCCAAGCGGGAAATAATGAAGTAATTAAATTTGTTACTTCCACCCGGCGCAAGAACAGGTCCCGGGTCCAGGAATGGAATAATGGCGCTCCGTTGTTCCCTTCCTGGTAGTGTTGTTGCTGCAGCTTGATGAGCTTTGCCGAGCCTGGCGGGAAAAAAGGTGGGATCACAGCTCTTGGGTGCGCGCCATCATCATCTCCGGTTCCCGGCCGTATCGCTGATGTTTAGAATTTTGGGAGGTCTCTTTATCGCTTCTCGCAGCAAGATATCTACGCACCGGTGAGTGGTTGTTTCTGCGTCAGGTTTTGTTTTTTTTTTGATACTTCGTTATTATATTTTCTTTCGAAATGGTACTGATCATCTCTGCCCTATCGCTCGTCGTGTGGTCGATTGTTATGGCGATCACACGCAGTTTCATGCCGACGATGAAATATTTGGGGGAAGTGGGATTTGTTTTTTTTTTTTGTATCTAAATTAGTCCGAACACGAATGTCTTCAGTAAGCTGTTGTTTGTTCTACTTCCTGGGGAGTTGAATGGTGGAATGTGGAACCAGATTAGCAGCATCGGCAACAGTTGTTAATAATGCGTAAAGTGAATCGAATAATCTTACCAGTTGGATTCAGAAATGGTATCATTGTTACATTAATTTTGAAAAAATCAAAAGATAGTACCGTAAAACAGGGTAACACTGATCATCAGGGTAACATTGATTGTTTTGGGTTGCGTTTTGATATAAAGCTTAAACAAATTTCAATTAAAGAGATCAAAAGTAATCTACACTGCATAGTGTTCCCAGAGTTTGCTAGTAATATTTGTATCAACAGCGTGAATGTACTGGATATTAGAGAAGCAATGAATAAATTAGATGTATCGAAGGCGTGTGGACCTGACGGTATTCCAGCCGTATTTTTAAAAAGCTTAGCGTAAGAATTCACAACTTCAATGTTTTGGCTTAGCAATATGTAGCTTGAATCTGGCATTTTTTTCCAAATCAGCTCCTATCTAGTGTTAATCTTTAAAAGCGGCAAAACATATGACATACGTAATTACCGTGGAATTATCATTATTTCATGCATTCTTAAGCTTTTTGAATGAAAAGATGTCCTATCAAATCAAACCAGGACTACTAACAATCAACATGGGTTCTACAAAGGACGTTCAACTAATACAAATTTAATAGAATTCGATAACTACACGTTGATTGCAATGGATAACGGAAACCCTGTAGAAGCTATACAGATCTAAACAGATTTTAGTAAGGCATTTGGTAGGATTGACATTCCCATGCTACTATTCAAATTACAAAAGCTCGGAATTGAGCCAGGCCTTCTCAAACGGCTCAAATGTTACCTAATCGATAACAAATAGTAAGATTTAAAGGAAAGAAATCAAATCCTATTCAAGTCACCTCAGGTGTCCCCCAAGGAACCAATCTAGGCCCTCTTTTGTTTATTCTTTTCGTAAAAGATATTTCATTCATTTTTAAAGATGTAAAAGTCTTAATATATGCCAGCGATATAAAGTTCTTTCTAGAAACAAACAACAAAGAAAATTACAAGATATTTCAAGAAGAAATAAATATTTTCTATATTTGGTGTAACAAAAGCCTTTTACAATTTAATATTCAAAAATGTAATGCGATAGAATTTAGCAGAGAACAAGACACACCTGACATTATGATCACTCTAGGAAATCCGTCTGATGGAAAGTGTATAAGAATTTGTGATTTAGAAGTAATGCTGGATTCTAAGCTAACATTCATTGACCATTTAAATACAATAATTAACAGAACCAATAACATGCTGACATTTATAAATTGCTTAAGTCATCGTTTTTACGATCCTTACACAATGGAAACATAAAACATTGCCTATGTGAGGTCAAAACTGGAATATTGTAGTGTGGTCTGGTCACCTTTCTCAGTCAATCATGAAGAGCAAATAGAGTCTGTACAAAAACAGTTTCTATTGTTTGCATTAAGTTAATTAGGTTGGGAAAGATTTCTTCTCTCACTCTATATAAGTCGCTGTAGGCTTATCAGCATGCAAACACTAAAAAAAAACTTCGAGAATTTGCAAAGGTTTCGTTTGTTAATGGCATTGTTTCGTATCACATTGATTCAGCAGAGCTTTTATCAAAATAAATTTTTACGACCCTCCCGGTAGCAAAAATATTTTAATTTTAAATCATTATCACACAAATTACGCTAAATGAATCATATGTTGGCAACCTTCAATTTACATAGCGATACAATTGGCTTTACAATTACAAAATCCAAATTAAAGAAATACTTCAATTCTATACGCTAAAGAAGAATACGCCTAATGAATATTGTAAACCAGGCGCTGCTAAGTCTAATGGTATGTATTTTATAACCTCGATTATGACGACCTAGGAACAAAATGTAACAAACGGTATACAGCTGCATCTTATTATTAATTGCATATCATTATTATTGTCACTACGAAAAATAATCATAAAGAAATTTTATCTGGTTCAAGGTTATAAGGAGGGTGATTTCAGGTAGTGTAGATGCGTTACTGCTGTGTATCATAAGGTATTTTTCTATAAACCACCCACACGTGTGAGTGGCCGACAGCATCTTCGCAGTTTGTTTGAATCTGTCGTCTAATTAGATATTTCAACGTATTCTTGTATTTCATTGAAATAAACCACCCACACTTGTGATTGGCCCCAACAGCATTCTCACTGTTGGTTTAAATCAGTCCTCGAACTCGATGTTTTCAACGTATTCTAGTATTCCAATGAAAAACAAACCACGCACACTTGTGAGTAGCCCCAACGGCATCCCTGTGATTTCTCGTTGAAGTGCAAGAGGCTTCCAATAAAGCTTCAAATAAGCGTTCCAATAGGAATAAACATATTCCTACCCTTCTCCTACTTGACCTGCATTCGGGCGAGGCCGGCGCTGGCATTGCCTTAGTTTAGGATCACCAGTTTTCACACATTGAAGATGTATGTTAGCATCATCTGTTGGTTCGCTGTGTAATAACAGTTCATCTGGCAACAACAGATTAGCAACGTTGGGCGGTCAATCATGCTCATGCTTATGCTCATGCTAATGTAGTCATTTACGTGTTTTTGCATCTTGCATCAAAGTTTTGGTTAGATTCAGTTTCTTCGCCACATTTCGAGCTGAGGGATTCCTCTTGAAAGCTTGAACTACCCGCTTGTGATCCTTAACACTATACGGAGAACAATTTTTAGGTAGGAATATGTTGACGTGATACTCGCATTATTGGAAGCCGCGGAATCCACTGCACTTCCACGAGAAATCTTGCATCTTGCATCAAAGTTTTGGTTAGATTCAGTTTCTTCGCCAAATTTCGAGCTGAGGGATTCCTCTTGAAAGCTTGAACTACACGCATGTGATCCTTAACACTATACGGAGAACAATTTTTAGGTAGGAATATGTTGACGTGATACTCGCATTATTGGAAGCCGCGGAATCCACTGCACTTCCACGAGAAATCCTGGATTTTTGATAACAGGATTGCTTAGCAGCAGGGTTCGTTTTAGTTAAGTTTAGCTGTCAAGCTGATTTTGACCGGTTTAAACCAACAGTAAGGATGCTATTGGGGCCATTCACAGAGTGTGATAATGGTATTTCATTATGAAAGCAAGGCAATTCATCTCAACGCCTGAGAGCCAACTTGGACCGATCTACAGCAACAGTACGGATGTCGCTGGAGTCACTTACAAAATGGGACAGTGGTTTATTTTTTCCAAGATAGGGTGGCCCGACGAGCATGGCGAACGAATAATTTGGATTACCCGGCGAACCACGACTTCTCATGCTCACTCGATCACTCGCGCGACGGTAACGCAATGGCGAAGCAATAGGCAAACAAAACAATATACATAGACGTCCGATAAAAAAAAAAACATTACGAAACAACGCATCAACACAACCGATTCAACCGATTTAGCTGATGGTCAGCGCAAACCTATTAAATAATAAACATATAGATACAATGGGTAACAATTACCTGTCCTGCTCCACGTCCTTGAGAGCACTTACTACCTCACGAGTCGCCTGTACGCAACTCCACAGACGTGCGTCAAGCTTCTGCTACACCAATTCATCTCCATGCCCAACCGAAACACCACTACTCAAAAAGTTTTGAAAAATAGAGAGAACTTTGGATTTGTAAATTTGTGTCGCTCAACAAATCTTCAAACAAATGTGCAAAAGCACATTGGCCAATATTAAGCGTCAACCAGTGGGTACGTACGTGCACACGTGTGCTCAACTCCAAGTTCCCCTTCTTTCAAACTCACTTTCAGTTCAAATTACCCATTGAGTTGGACACATCACGATAGAAAATATTGTGATGGAGCACGGGCGTTAGGTTACAAGATATATAAAAAATATCTAAAAAAAAAATGGTGGAGGTGGCTGGGTTCGATTCCCGGTCTGGTATAAGCATTTTTTGTTGAGGAAAACTTCTAGACTCCCTGGGCATAGCGTATGATTGTACTTGCCACACAATCATACTAATGCAAAAATGGTAACTGGCATCGAAAGCTCTCAATTAATAACTGTGGAAGTGCATTTAGAACACTAAGTTGTGAGCAAGCAATAAGCTAATTGTGAAAGCAATAAGCTTGAAATGCTAAAGAAGAAGAAGAAGAAGTGCACACAACAGTGCACACTCTACACCCAGATGTTGACGTAACCACATTGCCTCGTTATGGATGATGAGACGTATGTAAAAGCAGACTTCCGGCAGCTTCCGGGGCTCCAGTTTTCACTGCTCATCATAAATTCGATGTCCCAGAGGATGGTACAAAGCAGAAGATGTCAAAGTTTGCCAAAAAATATATGATTTGGCAAACAATTTGCTCGTGTGGAAAGCGGATCACCCCATTCGTGAAAGATGACACGGTCAATGGGCATGTGTACCTAAAGGAATGCCTTCAAAAGCGTCTACTTCCTCTTCTGAGGTCACACGATGGTCCTACGATTTTCTGGCCGGATCTAGCCTCGTGCCATTACTCGGAAGAGGTTTTGGAGTGGTACAACAAAAGTTGGTCCAAATGTTGTACAGGACTGTATGAGTAGTGTAGAGAAAAAAGTCCGTGCATTTGGATATGGAATTGAAATTAAATAAAATAAACATAAGAAAATATTCATAACATGTTTTATTTTACTCCCTGAAAGTTTAAAGATGTTAAACGGGCGTTTGTACGGGCGTTTGTTCCCGGAACGGGAAGTTTGAAGGGTTGAACGGGCAAATTTTGCCGAATATTTATGTGTGTCGCAATTTGATTCCGAACACCCTTTAGATTCACAGTTTTGAAGAGCAATGCAGCCTCTATTGTCAATTGGCAATGGACGATGTATTACGTCAGAAAAAAAACCATTTATGGAACAGAAGCACTAAGAAACAGGCGGAACGAGAGAACAAGCATCAAACAAATGTTATTTCAAGCTTAGCGATGGGAAAGGGACGGAAACTCGTGAGAAATAACATAGATTAAAGGGTGTATTCGATAAAAATGGCACACACATATATACTCATCAAAATTAAACTGATTATCGGATTTTCTTGAAATTTTCAGGGAATGAAGAACTACTAATGAGTTTTGATTTACAACATTTGTTTTATTCAATTTCAGTGTTTTTGTTGTTTTTACCAAAATTTTCTTCAATTCTAGCTCTGTTTTTATAGTATTGGGATATTTGCGAAGTTTCGTTTTCATAATTGCCCAGAATTTTTCAATTGGACGAAGTTCCGGTGAATTTGGTGGGTTCATATCCTTTGGCACAAAATTGACTCCGTTGGCTCGGTACTACTCCAATACGTTTCGAGCGTAGTGGCAGGATGCTCAGGCCAAAACAGAGTTGATCCTTTGTGCTTCTTAATGAATGGCAAGAGACGCTTCTTAAGGCACTCTTCCGTGTAAATCGCACCGTTTATTGTTCCGGAAGTGATGAAGGGAGCACTTATTTCACCACATCCGCAAATCGCCTGCCAGATTAGAAACTTCTTTGCAAATTTCGATAGTTTCTTCTTTCGAGCATCCTCCGGAACATCGAACTTCGACTTGGCAACGAAATATTCTTGCCCAGGAAGTTGACGGAAGTCGGCCTTGACGTATGTTTCGTCATCCATCACGATGTAGCCGGATTTGGTGAGCAGCTTCGTGTAAAGTTTCCGGGCGCGGGTTTTCGCAGTGATGTTTTGTTTTTCATTCCGGTTTGGGGCTTTTTGCACTTTGTAAACATGTAACCCAGCACGCTTCATGGTTTTCTGCACAAAACCGACTGACACCTTAGACTTTTTAGCGACATCTCGAATTGACATGTTTGGACGGTTCTTGAATTGTTGTACGGCTTTCCTGGCCATTTTACTGTCCTTTGGACCACTTTTACGACCACTCCCTTCCTTCTTTTGGACACTCAGACGCTCCTTGAAGGTATTTATTACACGAGACACAGTTGTATTTGCAATTCCAAGCCTTTTAGCAATCCACCGGTGGGACGCCCCTGGATTTTGATTGTGAGTGCACAACATTTTCTCACGGAAAATTTCTTGTTTCGACGACATTGGCAGATGTAAATAATACACTATGGATAAGATCTACTCAAATTTCTAGGTTTTTTACTCATACGATTCAAAAGTTACAGAAGATTTTCTGTGTGCCATTTTTATCGAATACACCCTTTATAAGTGAGTTAACACTAACAATACACTTGCAAGGTAAGAACATTTCATCCCTTCATAAGCAATTCTTCATAGCAAAATACTACAAACAAATGAGACTCACCAATAACGATCGATGAACTTACATAACATTAAGAGGCGTACAAATATGAATAGATTGGACAGCACAAGACAAAATGACATCGTACGAAAAAATCTATATTAATTAAACAAAGGAAATGGAAAAAAGAATGATTTGTTATAATATCGTTTCATATATAATATATTTTAAGTTTAGTATAACAGTGTCCCAAGTCATGACATAATCCTTGTACGACTGTTAAACAACCCCAAACGAAATTAATCTGAATTCACCGACACGCTTAGGGAAATGACTTGTGTTCACCAAGTATAATTTTGATTAAAATGGAAACGTGTTACACAATGAAACGATAGCTTAAAATAAAATAAAATGATATAACGCATATGAAAACAATAAGGCAAACAAAAAGATAAATGAATAGGTCGAAACGAACCCATACAAAACAGTCGACATGAACATGACTGAGAGAAAGGGAAAGCAAACTTCAAAATGTAACACCTTTTGAGGCAGCTACAGCAGCGTGTCTATAGGCGACATGATCGTTGTACGGCTGGTAAAAAAAAATTCAAAAGGAGTTATGTTTTATCATTCTAATGCACAAGGAACAATACAATAACCGCTTATTTTTGCTTCGAGAAAACTGCTTCGGGAGACTCTCAGCGCACACAAATGACACACCAACGGACTGAACTACAAAAGAGTACATAAATGACCAAACGGCTACTTGAAAACGTTACACTAACTAAACATGATAACTAAGAGACAATTTAAGTTACAGACTAAAGGACCCGTAACGCTGGTAGATCACCTTTTCGTGGTGCGTTACGGGGTATCAGATCTACCACCGAACCCTAGTCTGAATTAATTTAAACTAGGGAACATATTTGTTATTTGTAGCCAAAGGAACATATTTTAGTCCTTGTTACATTTTATGTCTTATGAAAAGTGACAATACTCGTTTTGCAATTGTGCGAGGATGAGCTTAGAATAAGTAAAACATGGTTAGTCTTCATTTATGTAAATTCTCATTGTCTATTTGATGTTCTATAGTTTGAATTGGTTATGACTAGGGTTCTGATGCATGGTCAGTACCGGAGTCATAGTTTGTTTTCTTTGCAATGAATCTGATTTTGACTGATAAAGGGGCGCGCCTTTGAAGAGTGCTCTCACTCCTCAAAGGGTTTAAATAGCGGAAACTTTGAATAAAATTTGATTCATTGCCAACAAAACAAACAATGACAACTGTAACAACACCGAATACCTCGTCATTTCTCAATAGTGATGAGGTTAACCGACATGCACTAAACAAAGGACACGGGATATACTACAATAGATCAAATTACTGGTCTCAGTGGTTTATGTCCCGAACAGAGGAAAAAAAAAAGGATCCAAAGTTCTCGAACGTGACTCCTTTCACGTCATTTTCAACAGCATCTTCTTGGACGACATGTTCCGTGTACGGCTGGCAAAATGACTCGGAAGGATTTACGCAATGATATTAAAGACTGAACTCGGAAAAAATGAGACACACAAAAATGATAACAAAAATACATTTTAATCGGATACTTCTCAAATTTTCAGGGAATAAATAACTATATATTAGCCATATTTCGGTATAATTTATTTATTGAATTACCTCCCTCAAACTGAAAGCTCGTACATTTCTCTTAACACTGCTCATGAGATCTTGGGCGTGGCTTTGTCCATCTTCCTTACACAATTTCTCCCAGTTTTTCTTCAAAACTTCATCGGTTTTGAATGTTTTTCCGCTTTTCTTCAACTTCTTCTCCATTATTGCCCAAAACTTTTTGATCGGACGAAGTTCTGGTGTATTTGGTGGGTTCTCGCTTCGTATCAATCCATTACAGGCTTGGCGTAATGGCACGAAGCGAGATCCGGCCAGAACAGCACGGTGAGAGCGGAATAAGGGTAGTAAGCGCTTCTGCAAGCATTCCTCTCGATAAATCTGCCCGTTTATGGTTGTAACGAACGGCTTGCTGTACCGTCCGCACTCGCAGATCACCTGCCACAACAGGTGCTCCTTCGCGAATTTGTCCATCTTTCTCTTCCGGAACTTTTCCGGAACCTCCATGCGGGACGTACCGACAAAAAACTCGAGGCCGGGGATTTGTTTGGTGTCTGCCTTGATATATGTCTCGTCGTTCATGACGAGACAGCCTCCCAAGTAACAATTTTGGTTTTATAAGGGTTCTGAAGAGCATGAATTAGACTTCAAGAATGCTATAAAACCATGATAAAACCAGCAATGTTCCTTGGGCTGGCTTGACCAGCCACTCACGGTACAGCTACCGCGCACGCAGTGTGGCCACCGTTTTTTGCTTGTCAGTCTGGTTTGGCGCCTTCCTGACCTTAAAAACACGTAGCCCAGCCCGCTTCATGGTCTGCTGGACGAACCACTTCGACGAATTGACCTTTTTGGCCACGTTTCGGGTGGAAAGGTTTGGGTTATTCTTAAAGTAATGCCTTATCTTCCGCGCCTTCTTTGAGTATTTCGTTTTCGATTTTCGGCCGCTTCCAGTGAGCCGCTGGATCGTCTTCGACTCCTGGAACATCTTCACAACGCGGGACACGGTGGAATGGAGGATTCCAAGCCTTTTGCCGATCCATCTGTGCGACTGACCAGGATTATCGATCACCGCGCCCAAGATTTGCTGGCGTAGCTCTTCTTGTTTCGAATGCATCTTGAAAACTACTTGACAGATCGCGATAAAATTTTGCACACATAAACACACTCTTAACTAGTATTAACCAAAATTTCAATAATTTTTACCAACGCGATAAAAAATTACACCCAAAACAAAGCGCATTTTTTCCGAGTCCAATCTTTATTAAAAGCCTGGCGTAGAGGTTTCTATTCTATTCAGAGTCAGAGCCAGTAAACTTTTAATAAAAAAAAACGAATATTCAAACTCTCTGATTTATTTTATTTTGAATGTCTATGAAGGTTGATTCAATTCCCAGCACTTTCGGATATAGAATTCAATGTGCTTTAAGATTCTTCAAACAGTTAAGAGGACCGAGGCCAGATATGCAGAGAGAAGCAAGTCTATGACACCAAACCTTTTCGACGAAATGTTTAGTCAACGTGGATAGGCTTATCTCGATGGCTCCCAACACGATATGCGAAAGCATTCTATGCAATACTATACTATACTATGTTAAGAATAATTCTGTGACATATACACTCATAACATATGCCTAAGGAGTCGAATTTTGTTCTCTTAGGATAAATTTCTGAGACAGTCCGAAAATTCAGTCAACTCCAGCATGGCCTTACTTTGTCGCTATGTTTTTACCAATTGAATTATCCATCAAGAAAATAATATGTTCGGAAATCAAAAATATGCTAGAATATGCATCGATTCAGCATCACAATTAAGTCTATAATGAAAACAAACCGCTTCTTGTCAGTGGAAAGGACTCATCAGCTTGGTAATAACATTTCGCGACATTCCTCATTACCACCGAGCAATCAAAGTCTTGAAGGTGTGACACTTAACACATTGCCTATTACCCCTCCGGCCAAGCAGGTGAACATAAAAACCAAACAAATAACCGTTAAAATCAACGATGTAGGTATAATAATCGAACGACCGGCATCGACAATTTGCGACCATGCGACCAACCGAACGACCAACCAACCATGTGAGGGGTCGAACGAAATCCTCCTCGCAAACAACCCGACACGGACACGGGGCATCGTCGCTGTAGGTAAGTACCGATCGGCCGTAGGATGTTCGTCCATTCGCTAAACGAATTTGTACAGTCGTAAAATCCGGCGCAGGAGGAAAAATGTTTCATCGTACTGGAATTGATGACTCCAATAAATTATACTCCGCTAGGAGCGATTAAAATCTGCCCCTCCATCAACCAGTCTGCCGTGCCAAGGCAGCGGTCCGAAATTCAAACTTCACGCGGTTTTTTTCGCTGCAGGCCAAACCAAATACGAGGGCTGACCTGACTGCCATTCGTGTCGTCTCGTCATGTCGATCGCAACAGCTCGATAGATGATGGTGTGGATTAATATAACCAGATCCTCGGCTTGCACTAGAAAAAGGGGTCCCATTAGCACAACCCATGGGATCCGATCCGAGGGAAAAAAATGACTCTCTGGAGAACTTGTTACTAATTAATACATAATATTGTAGCCACGCGGGGTGAAACCAATTTTGGCGAGAGAACCTCGTTGTATGGGAACAACTCGATCGGTGATCGGAGCAGGCTGCTAACGAATCTTGGACCTCACACATCATAAAATTGTGTGAGAGGATGGCGATTTGTCTAGCGCGCTTGTGTAAGTTTTCTTTGTTTTCTTCTGTCAAACCATTCCCTCCTTTGCCTTTTGTAACTTTGGGGGTCTTCTGAGCAGATCATTTATTCAGAGGACACAAAAAAGATGGCGCTCATTAAAGAGTTGACTGACTCATAGGAAAGGGTTACGCGCCGTGGATTATGTATAGGCATATCGCAGCGCTAGCTGCTGGTGCTGCTGCTGCTCGTGTGTAGTTAAAATTTATTGTTTTTAGTCCGAGCTAATTATCAGGGGATTGAGAAATTTATAATCAGTTTTATGGTTTGGAACTGGTGTTTTTGATGCCCGGAGTTGGCAAGCCGTGGCCATGCGAAGGGTGACGATGACGGTACAGGCGCTGGCGTCGACGGTGGTTGTGAGAGTCACAAAACACAAATTTGTTTTCGCTTTTAGACATGTGATGAAAAGTTAATTAATGGCAATTAAGTGGTCCACAATCAAACTGAGACATTTGTGGATGCTCTCCGGGAAAGTTAATTAACTCCCCGGACAGGTGATTTTATGGACCACAGTGCCAGTGCTTTCCGCCCAGAACAATCCAATTAGGCCAAGATTTGCTGTTTCATATTTTCGTTACAAACTTTTCTGCCCCACGAATGATATATGGGTTTGAAGTTGTTTGGTTTTGTGAGCAATATAAATGATAATTAATGAAAGATTTTTTTCAGTAGTGAACTAATTTGAATTAGCTTCACTTATATTCGGAAAGTTTATAGCTTGTCGGAAAGTGACCTGAAAATCCAACCAGCTGTCTATCGGACTATTCGCAAAAACGATATCTGAATTTGAAATTCAAAATAACAATTTATTTATTTATTTGCCAGTTCTTAAAAAAAAAGTAAAACTATTGAATTCTTCTTTTAAATTTATTTACAGCTCTCTGTATTCTTTTCGCCCAATGCACACATGTTCTTTCTGTGTAAATAAATGCCTAGTACTTTTGACAGCTAGTTTGATGAATAGTACAAATCGGCATGGAGTTTTCTTAAGGGCCAATGTCCAAAACGAAAACACTGGCTTCTTCCGCAAATTTCTCGAGAATACTAACTTAATCATAATGAATTATCCTGATATTGTACAGAAGAGGAGTTCCCCTTTACAATAAATAGAAGAGATAATTTACTTGAGCGAGATTGCATTTTCAAGAAATTAGCAAAAGAAGCGATTGTTTACGTTTGCGCCATTGGTCCTTATGAAAACCCCATGTCTAAATCATTGTCGTTGCTGAAAACAATGAATAGATTCGTGAGTTCTACCTTCAGTTCCTAATAAAAACAAATTTTTATTTCCAGTGTATGTAATATCGTCAATTAAAGGCCGACTAAAAGTAAATTGTAACGCACTTAAACAAACTGTAGTTCGAGATTATCTATGTTTAAAAAGTCCATTCATGGCTACCTTATAGAACTCTAATTAAAACTTCAAAGTGACAGCATAAGGTGGTTACATTTCTCCAATTCGAACAAATTCTCGAACCTTCCTCTCGATAGAGCCCATCAGCGGCCGCACAGTGGAAACGGACACGGAATCAGCGCATTTCTTCAATTTTACCCGCTGGTTGAAATTCGGGTCAATTAGGAGGATTCATTAGCTCGGGGACAAAATCATTCTTGTTGGCAATATACCACTCCAGAACTACCTTGAAGTAGTGACAGCTGGCTAAATCGGGCCAAACGAGGACTTTGCCCCTATGCTTGCGGATGAACGGCAATACACGCTTTTTCAGGCATGCTTCGATGTAAACTTGGGATGTCATGGTCGAGAGGATGGGACGAATGGTTCCATTTTAAGACAACAACTGCAAATCACTTACCAAATCATGGCCTTCTTCGCGAGCTTGTCGGCAAATACGAAATTGAATCTTCCCGGCACATCGCCCAGTTCAGTCGCGATGAAAAGGCTGGTTTACAGTTCTGGAAAAGCATCATAGGATTTGGAAACGGGATTTCGCTCGGGATTTGACTTGGAAAATCTTTCAAATGACGTTGCTCCACATTTCTCCATACTCAGTGACAAGCAAGTTTTGCGTTTTCGGTTTTGAGGATTGTTGGTGTATGTTTTTTGAAATTGGTGTATGTTTTTTTCTTGCAGGAAGCATTGTAAAATGGACAGTTTTGAAGACCAAACCGGATTTCTAACAAATCTTTTGGAGTTTTTCTTTATCAAAATAAATTCAAGAAACTTACGAATTATTTTCTTTAAGTTTAACTTTAACGATATATGTTTTTTACCTAGTTGATTCCCTCAGAGCATATTAGAACCTCCAGCACTCCTAGACGCTGATGAATTTTTTCAGGGACGATGAAATAGTACAACTGATTTGTTGCCAAAAAGAATATTTAGCGATTTTGTTGGAATACTCCTTGCTTGTCATTTGGGACAAGCAAGGATGCTTTGAAATTTCTTGGCAAAGAGCAACTTTTATGTCAATCTCCTTGTTCGGTTTTGTCGTTTTTGATACGCGTTTCTTTTGTTTTTTTTTTGAACGAACTCTTATTTTCTTCGTCCAATATTTCATTCTGGATTAACTGTTCATCAATTTTATCCTAACTGACAAACCCATCAAAGTCATCGAGCAAATGAAAATCGAAAAAAAAATAATTTCCAAGCTCGGCTCTCTTTCTGAAATTTAATATTTTTTCCTGTTCGAGTTCAAACTTGGAAAATCCAGTCGGAATCAAATCGGAATGATTTGTTCCCGCCAAAGAAGTAGTGTGTAAAGATGAATTTGTTTCCCGGAGTAAATGGCTAGAATGAGTTTATACTTAAGGAAAACTGAAATTTTTGTGTAGACTTGATTACCGCCATGGGAATTCAAATCCTTCATTTAAAACACACAGATGCCCAAATCCCGTGACGCTTTTCCCGGAAAGCTGCTTATAATCGAGTTTGAAGTACACAGAAAAATTTTTTTAATTATAACAAACGCGTAAAATTTCCCCTTATTCAATTCCAAGTCAAAGGAGGCGTAAACAGCGAAATTGTTTTCAATTTATCATGCGCCATACAACAGTGTTTGCAATTTTTTAAAAACAGGCTAGATTCAGGCGTTATCTGGCTTAAACTTTCATGAAATATTCAATCATTTTCTGCCAAATCTAGCATTCCCTTTATATGCAGAATATTCAATGTTTCATCTGTGTATGTTTTGTCATCGATCAAAGTGCAGCTTGTGCATCGTCAAAACACGGTCGTACAAGAGCCTTGTACGACTGCTTGACTTTAACGCACCTCAACGCCTTGTGGCGCAGCTGACGATCCCTGGTTCTAGTTTTTTCGTAGATCCGCTGATTCCTTCCCACACTCAGGGTTTCCTTGTAGGTTTCGAGAACTCGAAAAACTGTTGTTTTCAACATCTTCAGCACTTTGGAACAGGACCACTCCGGATTTTCCCAGTGTTTGTGCACAATATTTTTTCTTCTTTCTAGTTCCATTTGACGTTATTTCTGAACGCGATCGACTACTTTGATCCAACTTGCATCAGTTCAGTGCCAACATTTGATTAGGGTAAATCTGTTTTTGTAAACGAATACTTTGTCTGCTGATTTATCGGAAGTTGAATACAATTCCTTCAAATTGAAATTATCAGTGGATAGTGATAAAGCTCTTCTTCCTTAAATAATGCTTAATTTGTACTTGTGACCTTTTGTTCAAGATAAATGAATACAAAAGCCATTGTTTACAATAGCAGATTCGCCCTAATTTAATGTTGGCGCTGAGTTGTTCTCTATAGAAGTGTATATAAACCACTGTCAAAGGTTTTCTATTCTCAACACTAGAGGCATTCTAGCAGTGCGCAAGGGTCGAACCAATTAACTTTTATTCAGCCTTTTAGTTCAATGGCACTTGCTTTTAATCTGCACTGAACCCTTTTATTGGTAAAATTCGCTTCTATAAGCCTCTACTTTAAATCAATACACAGACGTTTCTAGGCTGTGGTGTTCATTTGGTCACTGTTTTTGTCATGATGATTCAAATAGTTTTAATAAAATAGATTCGCTTTTATTTATTACGGATGTTTTTTCCCATATTGAGTTTTCGTCGGTGTACTGTGTATTATTATGTCTTGTCTTATTCATAGTAATTTGTTTGTGTTTATGTTCTGTTATGGTGTTCGATACTGTATTTCAATTTATTTCCTCTATTCAATGGTATTTGTCTCACAAATTTCATATTAAATCAAAATCTACTTCTTTGAAATAGCCTCACTAAGAAATCTGAACTCGCTTATTATTTTTTGCATCATTGTTAGCTATGATGTTTAGTTATCTGTTTTGTCTCGTGTATGTAAATGTCAGATGTTGTTGTTTCACTGAATTGTAGGCTTTAGAACTAGTTCTGTTTCTAAGCTGTTTGGATGAGTCAGCGAGCTTCAAGTGGTCTTGAAGCTGAGATGTTGGATATTTCACAACTATCCAACATCCCAGTGATTTCTCGTGGAAGTGCAGAGGATTTCTTGGCTTCCTTCAAAGCGAGTATCACTTCAACACGTTCCTTCCCCTTCCCTACTTGACCAGCATTCGGGCACAGCCAGCACCGGTATTGCTTCACGGCCAGCACCGGTAATGGGTCGCCCGGTTTTGCACATTGAGGATGTATGTTAGTCTTAAACATCATCTGTTGTTTTTTTGTGTAAATACAGCTGATCTGGCAATAACGGAATAACGTCTGTGGGTGGTCAATCATGCTCATGATCACGATCATGAATGAGTCAGCGATTATTTCGAAGGTAGATGCAGTATTGGAGGGTCACGGTCATAATTTGTTAAATGTTGTTGGAAAAGTCAATTTCATTTGTATACATAGTAGAGGGTGAAAAGAAAAAAAAAGAGGGTGTTTCGATCAAAATTTGGTCGACTTAAACTTGACGCATTTCCTTTCATCATGCATTAAAAAAGTTTGCACATGCTTCATTTTGAAGATGTGTGCGTGTAGCATCATGTCTCTATTTTGATTTTGAGATTAGCACTTCAGTTATCAAAATGTCGTCACAGGAAGAGAAGCAACGCATCAAAATTTAGCACTTGCATGGTGAAAATCCAAACAACTCTCACATCAAGTTCACGAATTTGTTGAATATGGCTATATCAACTGTTACCAACGTATTGAAAGTGTTCGGTGAACATTTGTCGATAGCCAAGAAAGCTGGATCGGGAGGAAACCTAAAGCCGGATGCCACAGCGACAAAAAGAGTTGCCCGCTGTTTCGAGCGGAACCCCAACCTCTCCATCCGAGATGTCGCAAAGAAGCTGGAGGTAGCGCCTTCAGCTGTGGATAGAGCTAAAAAACGAGCTGGACTGTCGGCTTACAAGAAAGTGGTGACTCCAAATCGTGACGATAAACAAAACACGTCGGCCAAAGCACGATCTCGAATGTTGTACACGACGATGCTGAAGAAGTTTGATTGCGTGGTTTAAGACGATGAAACTTACGTCAAAGCAGACATGAAACCGCTTCCTGGACAGGAAGTTTATAAGGCAACCGGACGGAGAAAGGTGGCAGATATTTTCAAGCACATTTAACTGTCAAATATCTGGTGTGGCAGGCCATCTTAATTTGTGGCTTGAAGAGCAAAATTTACATTGCGACCGGAATCGTCAACCAGGAAGTTTATCTGAGCGACTGCCTACATAAACGTCTACTGCCTTTCCTGAAACGACACAATTGTTCCGGTTACGGAATTACGGAAAAAGGTCATGGAGTGGTATGCTACCAACAACGTTCAAGGGGTACCAAAGAACAAAGCAAACTGGCGTTCAGCGGCGAATAAAGTGGACAAGGAGACCGTACAAAATCTCATGGCAGGTGTTAAACGAAAGACCCGGCAATCCGCATTCGGTTAGCAGCTTAGCTGAATATTTTTCCTGTATTCTGTATTAACTGAACTTGAATAAGAAACTTATTATTAATAAAAACATTGATCGATTCACACACATTACTGTTTGACCAAATTTTGATCGGAACACCCTTTATACATAGTAAAATAGTATACATGCGTGTCATTGTCAGTCTCAAGTTACACTTGTCTGTGACTATGTGCTTCATTCTGAACAGTTTAGATAATTACCATGATAAAAATATTCACCCTTTTCGAAAATGATGCATCTACTTTCAGTTATTATACCATGAGCAAATCCGGTATTGTGGTTATGAATAACAACATAAGTTGCCACAATAATGAGTAAAAGTGCTTTTAGTCATTTTCCTCATATTTAAAAGTAAGAGTTAATTTCGGCATATCCCGTCGTGGCACTGAAATAAATTAGCAAGATATGTGATACTTGCACTACTGGTCAAAGTCTTGGTCTCAAATGCAAGTCTACAGCATAAGATAAGCCCTTTCACCATCGGAAAGGTAAAAAATTTAACCTAATAAAGGAACGACATGTATTTAAAATTATAACACTTATAATTACATAACAAACACTAATACATCTATCACTTTTACATAAAAAAATACATTAAAAAAATTACATTACTTTTACATTATTATTTAATATGATTATTAACTTCAATGGAGAAATGATTTGTCCCAGAAGAACAATCCCATTACGCTGTCACAAATCGTAATGATATAGATAACTAACTAAAAAGCGAGAAAACAGTTTTCTAGTACTTTTACTTTAACCATTCGTACAACCCTGTCGGGCACAATTTTTTTTCAAGACTATGCCCTATTGACAGGGGCTCTGCGCCGCTGTCAACCACACATAGATGCACCATAGTTCACATGATTTGGTCAATTTTAGATATCTTACAACTGAAAATATATGGTCCATCAAAACAAATCGATTAATGCCAAGCCACGACAGGCATGACAGAACAAAACAACTAACTCTTTCACAATTGCTTCGTATCTTATAATGTCGTGACGATGCGCTTATATGAATGTGTTGAATATTAAGAAGTACAGATTGATGCATTCATCCTTAGCATTTAGCATTAGCATTAGCATTAAAGTTTACACACCTCGTGGATGGAGCTACGATGAGGAATTATTCTTTGAAGACATTGCATGTCACCATAAAACGGATCCAATAACTGATACGTTGACGCAATAAGACGAAGACACAAGGAGGATTTGGTGTATCTACCTTAAGAAGACACGTGGAACCCACGTAGTCTTCAGTAGATATCAAAGGAAAAGAGAAATGTATAGTCAGAGAAAATAGCTAAACAGAATGCCCTGATTGATGTACAGAACAAAAAAAAAAGAAATAATTAAAAAAATGGTCGTTGGGAGCATCTAGTCTAAAGAGGTTAAGTGATGCTCCATTTGTCGTCAAAAGGTTGGGACTTAAGCATTAACATAAGTCCTAGCCCAATATGGATTATGGTTATGCCAACAGGATTGGAGTAGGGTGTAAAAATTGCTGGTATGTAAGACTGTAAGAAATATATCATTGACAATGTTAAACCAATTACCTTTTGATAAATTATTTTCGCAGTTATGCCGTAATGTTTTCACTCTATTACGTTGGCGTTGAAGCAGGTGACTATTGGACAAACGTGACTTGAGTTGAAATAGATCATACCATCGTCAGCGATGTTGGAATCGATTGATTTATAATCAATTTAGAAAATAGCGGCACAAATTTTAGCTTCATAAACACGGCAAATGTCTTACATCTAAGAATTGCTGCCGGCTGGTCAGCGTCAAGATCCACTGGCTTCCGTAAAATTGCAACTAAGTCCTAAAAATTCATATAACTATTCGGTACTTCCATATCTTGAGTACAGCCATAGAATGAAAAACTGTTGACTTGTTGATTGAAAGGGTCTTGACTTGCAGAAATCCCCTATCCAAAGCTTTCGATTGTGGCAAAAACTGTTAATGATTAGCTCAAAACTGCATTGCTATGTCATTCAGAGGTATGTTGGAGATGATCGACCGGTTGAAAGTGGTGGTGGTTCAGTATGGAATTACTCAGCCAAATTCAACTCAGACGACTAGACATTTTGTAAAAGATTACTGTATGTGTGGCTCTCTAATTGATCAACCGAGTTACAGCGAAAAATTGACGGGATTGATGCATGTTCAAAATCCATTATTTTGCCCCATTTGGCTTCATGCCACTTCTCCACAAACGTGCAGCAATGGTTTGCGGATTTTATGGATTTTGTAGCGAAAGACAAGAACTTATCAAATTGGCCATGATGCTTAAACTTTGGAAGACTAATGAAGAGGCGAAAGACGAAAATAAAATGATGAGGGAGCGGAATAAAACTATGAAATAACGCACGGGAAACGACTGTATATGTTCTGATAGCTATCAGCTGATAGCTGATAACTATGATAGCTAGTTGGCGTCAATTGTATTTTACGAATACTCATCCTAAAATACAACCGACGAATGTAACCCAAAATCAATTAATATACTAAACTACTGTAAAAATTGGGATTCATTTCGATTCCTACAGGCAATGCACAGTGGTCCAGTAAGCTACTTTAGGCGGACATGAGGTTTTCAAAAGAAATTTGTGGTATTTGACCTTTGATTGCTTCTGAGAACTTGTTGCAAACTAATTGTACTACAATTTGTATGAAATTATTTTTTTTCTTGCATTAAACGCAAGAGTGGCGTATACTCTAACTTTTTTATGAGCCAATATCGTGAGATGATATGTTCAGCAAAGCTGTAGATATTGTTATTATGAAAAACTTTGTAGAACATATTTTTTGTCTAGCCTCAAAGTCTACTGCGATAATTCCGAATTTTAGTAAATAATCGTTTTTCGACTAAAAGTCATTCATTTTTAACTTTTACCAGCTTGCTAAGTTCTACAAAGTTGTTTGTTTAGACATTTGCTACAATTTTGCTGAATACACCATAATAGTA
This sequence comes from Aedes japonicus, assembly GCA_034211315.2. NCBI lineage: Eukaryota > Metazoa > Arthropoda > Insecta > Diptera > Culicidae > Aedes > Aedes japonicus. The sequence continues at coordinate 92,031 of JASCZW010005295.1, read as the reverse complement.
TTTCTTCTTGTTTTCATTTTATAGTAAATTTTCAGATGAATTTACACCATACTATAGGCCTTACAACATGAAATGGAGCACCTGAAAAAAATAAGGCATACCATGACTTGATTCAACATACCTTAGAGTACGTTTAAGGACTCGTGAAACGGTGAACACATCACTCGTAAACATCTTCCTGAGACAGGAGTTGGAACATTTTTTTAATAGTTAAAAAAATTCAATATGAAACTATTTGTAATTCGAGGAAACAAATGCAGCAAAGATGACAAACACGTCACCTTTACAGCACGGCTTACTTCGATTTTCAGTTCAGATTGATGCATTCATCCTAACCATATATTCATCACATTGATACTGAAATCCCCCCTGCCTATTGGTCTATGCCATCCGCTTAATGAGTGTTCATATTACAACCTCTACAGTCATAATTGAGAACTTTCTTTCTTACTTCAGAACATTTTTGTAGTGTGTGGCAAGCACAATCATGCAATTATCCTACAAAGCAGTCAAGGGAATTTCCCATCCAAAAAATAGCCGGCTGTATCGAGAGCTAAAACCCGAACTTTTAGGTTGCAAAACCATCATGTTTACCAACGTATGTGAGACGTATTTTTATTTTGAGGAACTTATATTGTTTAACATGTCACATTCCTCGCATCACGTTCAAAGTGCAACTCTAAAAGAACCCTCATAAACCTATAAATTACCAACAGCAGAAACCAATGTAATTATTCAATAATTTAAGAAAATGTTTGTTTTATCTATCGAAGAGCTCATTCTCAGCGTTCTACCTTCTACACTTTTAACGAGTATCATCAAATCAAATCTATACCACACAACTGGCGCCAAGTAGTGCGCCTGAAAAGCAAAGGATATTCAAGGGGGGTGGCAAGTTTGATGCTTAATGTTTTCTCTATCCATCTCCACAGTTTGTTAAAAAGCCGTTAAGAGAAATTAAGCCCGGTCCAACGAACAATAAAATGATCCGATTTATTCCTGCGGAATGCAATCGAACGTTGCGTGAAACAAAAGGATCAACGAGCAATCATTAGAACCCTTGAAATATAGACAAAACTAATGATCATAATTTATAACATACCATCAGAAACCATCAAGGCAATGTATATCTGTGGTGATGGGTTCTTTGCTTATAGAAACAGATTCAGGTTTACATGTTTAGTATTATTTATTTACCTTCAAATCACGCCTCTTTTGAAGCTAAGAAATGATGAAACATTAAGTTTGGAGTGGCATGTCCATAACAACGCCGTGAAATAATTTCAATAAATTATCAACAAGCGGTTCGAAAATTAATGCTACTAAAAAGTGCAAAGCCTGCATGCTGTTTGAGCGCATGAGAAAATGACCAAATTTTGTTCTCCTGCATTAAAATTCCAATCATCGCACATCGCTTTCAGCATTCATTAAGCAGGTTTGTTGACACATGCATTTTTAATTGTTGCACATCGAGTGCTCGCTCATTCAGCGCTGCAATGCTGCAATGGTCGTACTTTTCCGACATTCTATGGCCCTGTTCGGGGATACTTACGCTTGTTGAATGCGCACAGTAAATTCCCATTGCACATGTCCTGCATTGGACATGCTCGGCAGACGAGATACTAAACGTGTAAAAAACACGTAATTATAAATCAATAAGTAAAACACATTTCAATTCACCATTTTTGCACTCTTGCCACTCGGGAGCCTCTTCATTAGCGATGGCGCGCACGAAACACTCACATGCCGGACGGTGGCGGCTGTTGGACAATTCGACTTACATTACGAGTAACACGTCGTCGTCGTCGTCGTCGTCATCGCTGGTCTTCGTTGCTTTGGCTACCCCAGGGTGTAACATGACAAGTTTCACCACTCGACAGTCTCTTCCAGCGATAAAATGCATATTTTAAATGTCTGGAGAATAAACTTCGCAGGTTTTTGTCCGAAAATGAGTGACATTTCTGGGCAGATAAAACCGGTATTTTTCTGGGTTCGTGCAATTTTAAGCTGACTGAATCAGTTTTCCCAATTTGTAATTTATACAATGTGTAAATATTGAGCATAATTTTTCGTTAAATTTAAATACGTTGTGAAATGGCGCACACAGTGAACTTCAAAAAGTCATCAATATCTCAAAAAAACAATGGTATTCATTATTTAGGTAAACTATCCCTCAGAAAGCTTGTTTCATTATTTTGTTAAAAGTATTCCAAAGCTTCTTTTGCAACAGGTAAGCCCCGGCTCGAACTATCAAAAACCTACACTACCAGTTATAATAACGTACTCCTTTCGGAAAGTATTACGCAATGAATTCAATTTTTGGTCACCTTGAAAACTTTTGTTTAACCTGAACACAGTTACATTATTGATGGTACATCATAAATTGTTGATCACCTAGTTAGCTGTCAATTCAAGCAAAGTTTCTATCACTACGTGGTAAGTTTGTATTATTCGAAGTATCATTGCTAGCAGTGTGGAAGTTAGAAAATACAGTGATTGTCGTAGTGAATGTCCTTTCGTAATAAATTTAGTAATCTCTTTTTGTTGGGCATATGCTTTGGTTTATAACCAAGTTTAGTACGTCAAGGTTCTTATATTTTTCGACCTTGGGAGCGATTGTGATGTACAGGGTAGGCCCAAATAAGTGACGCATTAAACAAAAACTGTATCTTCCCCGAAAAAACAAATAATTTAAATGTTTCTTTGTTATTCTTTATTAGTATGTGTTTCTTAAGAAAGGCATTACAAGCGGCACGCACCTGATTTTCGAGGACTTCATACCATATCTTCTGTATGGTAGCTTTGAATGTTTCAATACCCATTGTTTTGAGATCTCGAAAGTGAGTTTCCACGATTCCCCAAATGGAGCAATCCAGAATATTTGCATCTGGCGAAGAAGCTGGTCATAATTTCTTAGGAATGAAGCCTGGCAAATTCTTGGTGCACCATGCTCGGGAAATCTTTGCTCCATGGGGCGGCGCAGAATCCTGTTGAAACACCCATTTGCGGTTACCGAACATCGTTGAAGTATGCTTCTTCAAATGCACTTCCAGGACCTCTTTCACGTAGTATGCTGCGTTGATTTTAACACCCTTATCAATGGAAAGCAGTGATAGACGACCTTTCGCGACGACGAAATCGCTCCCCAAACCATGACCGGAGTATGTTTTTGGAAGCTTTGAACTGCACGATCTGAAGAAGGGATATCTTGAATATTCGCTACATAGACCGTGTCATTTTGAGCGTTGAAACTTTGCTGCAATACGACATTTACGACGTACCACTACAGGAGAACGAAAGAGGCGATTATTTGATACACGCAATCGAGTGTACTGCACTCTACAGTAACGCATGAAGTGTTTGCATCCGTTCGGTATAAGATATAACGGAATAACATAGAGGCGTAACAAGCATTACTGACAGAGTTGCCAATATTATCTTTTGTCCACATCTTTTTATCCACACATTCCCCCTCTTCTCCAAAAAAAAACACTTTGGTCACCGATCGATATTAAGTTGATAAAAACGTTTTTTCTTCGTTTGAAAACAAAATTCGACTATTATGATTTTTTCCCGTGCATGCATGTTTTATGTAGATGGATTCTAAAACTTGCACTTCCCTAATTGTGGCACAGACCTATTGGTCCATATTCAACTTGCACTTCACACTGAGCTTCACACACCGACTGTCAAAACAATTCTTGTTCGATTTTAATCGTAAGAGTCTGACGTCTAAAGCAAGCGTACTGTCAATATCGAGTTCGTTTTTGAACCTAGGTTGAAACCAGTTCCAACCTACGATACCCGAGCTTATTGCCAGTGCAAACCTCAATCCGATACGAGTTACAAATAAAACCATACACACAGACGTTTAACACACAAGCAGCCGATCCAATTTTGATACCTGATCCAGTTTGGAACGAATTCGCTATAAAGCATCTTTGCCAAGAAAAAGTTAGGTTTGCCGTATCATCCTCGTCATCGTTTCAAAAAAAATCCCTTTTCGCAAAGTGTAACCGAAATTAATGAAAAAAAAACATTTTCCGCAAAGTCTTCCCGCTCATATTCAATATCGACGACTGATGAGTTATGGAAATTCAATTTAATATCGGGATGGAGGAATAGTAAGCTACTAAAAGCAAAAGTAAGTTTGTTGAGATTTCTATATATTTTTCATTCGTTTTAAATTGTTCTTATCACTTACGCGAATCTTCTTTCTCAGTCATGCGAACGTAGTTCTTGAGGTATCCTGGAGCTCGTTTCTCTCTCGATGAGCGACGGCTTTGGCCTGGAACTTCACCATCGTTTTTGAAGTTTGTTACGTGATCCCCTGCTGTGTCATCCATTCGAGTTTCCGGATCAGCTGCAGTATTGGACTGCCTCCAGTCAACAACCCTCCTAGTTTGTGATACGTGTCGTGCAGCTGTGATACGTGCAGCTGTCCGTTTCCATCGATCATGACAAGCATTCCGTTTTGTTCCTCTCTTACAGTGTACCTCCGAGAATCAAATCGAGACTCTGCTTTTGTACGATTCTGTCTCTCAACTACAACTGTATCCCCAGGTTTTATCACAGAGAACAGACTTTGATGTCCATATACCTTTTCTTGAAAAACGTGTGTAAAAATTACGTCTGAATAACGTCTGTTCTCTGTGGTTTTATCCTGCACGGTCGAGCCCCTCGTCTCCAATTTTCTCGATCCTTAGAGTCCAACTTGGATTTCTTTTCTCTGGAGTCCAACACTTCGTCGTCAATGTCGACCTTTCCACGACGTAATAGAGGAAGTCCTCGTCTTATCCTTCGTCCCATTAGAACCTCTTCTGGTGGCAACTTGGTAATATAATGGGCACCAGCGTTATACGCTTGGACTGCAGAGTTAAGTTCTTCTATATAACTCGTCCCACTGGAGGCTGCTGCCGTCATGGCTTTGTTGATTATCTTCATGCAGCTTTCAGCCAACCCATTCTGCTGTGGGTAAAGTGGAGGGGAGAAAATAACGTTAATTCCACGTTCGCTGCAATCATGTGTATATTCGTCACCGTTAAATGGAAGGCCATTATCCGACTTAATGGTTTGTGGAAAACCTTCTTTCTCAAACACAGCGTCCAAGATTCGTCTGGTATTTTCAAAGCTGGTAGATTTGACAGGTTTGGCTAATATATATACCCTGGCCGATAGTCGACAATGACCAGAATCGAAATACCACCGTACTTCATGTATGGTCCGTTGAAATCTACCGCGATAGTTTCCCATACAGCTTTTGGGGCAAAAACTCTTTTCATCGGAGTGGTTTTCTCAGGTTTTCCGTTCGTTGCGCACACCTGGCAAGACTCCACCCATGCTTCCGCTTCTTTTTAGAATACTTTTCAACTTCGCTTTTGATGGGTGTCCTTCGTGAGCGATAGAAAGTGTTTTTTGATGGAGATTCTCCGGAATGACAGCACAGCCGGTCTTTATCAGAATTCCATCACGAAAAACCAAGTCTGAACTGAGTGCTTCAAATCTATTAAGGTGTTCTGGCCAAATTCCTGTTTCTAGGGCATCCGTTACCTCCTTTAGTAGATAATCTTTCGCAGTCGCTTCCTTGATCTCACATTCCGCCAAGAATTGCACTTGATTGGCTTCCAGTACAGCAATCTCCCAAGGGCTGATTTCTTCATCGAATGGGTCGTCTTCGCCTTCATACAACCTGGATGACGGATCTGCGATGTTTTCTCGGCCTCGCACGTAATCGACTTCAAACTTGTATGGGCTGAACCTAAGAGCCCAGCCATCTGCGCGAGTTAATGCTCGCTTCGTGGTTTCTCGTGTTCTGTTTAGGATGAACGTGTAGCCTTGCGCATCTGTGCGGAGTATGAACGGTCTGCCAAGCAAGAAATAAGCAAAATGTTCTACTGCTCATACTGTTGCTAATGCCTCACGCTGAATTTGTGGGTATCTTTTTTCAGTCGCTGTCAGAGCTTTAGATGCAAAACTTATCACACGGGGTGGCTTATTGCTCTCTTCTTGAACAAGAACTGCGCCGAGTGCATTTGGCGATGCATCTGTGTATAGGATTGTTTTATGTTTATCCGAGAAATATCCTAGAGATGTCGTGCAATTCATAATTTGTTCCTTCAACCGTTGAAATGCGTTTTCTTGTTCCTGGCCCCAGGTCCATCCACCTGCATTTGTTGCCGCCCACAGTGGGCTCGCAATGTTCGCAAATCCTTCAATGTATGGACTAACAAATGAAGCTAATCCCAGGAATCTTCGAAGTTCGGAAACTGTAGATGGTTGTCTGAATCGGCGTATGTCTCTGATTTTTGCTTCTTCAATATTGAACCCATTTTCATCCAAATCATGTCCTAAGAAGTTAATTCTTGTTTTATCGAATTCGCATTTCGCTGTGTTGATTGTTAAGTTATGAGTTCTTAAAACTGACAGTACGATTGCGACCCTTTCGCGTAGTTTTTCCAAACTATCCGCAAATATGAGGACGTCGTCGATGTAAACTATTATATACTCGTGTGCTTCAAGGATTCTACACATTTCCCTCTGAAAAATCTCAGGTGCACAGTTTACCCCGAACATCAACCGAGTAAATCTGTACATCCGCTCTCCGATAGAAAGGTAGTCAAGGCTCTCGAATCAGTATTTAGTTCCAAGTGGTAGAATGCGTTGGTCAAGTCAAGTTTAGAGAAAAATTTCGCTCCGTGAAGTTTGGTTTTCATCTCTTCCACCAATGGTAAGCGGAAATATTCCCTCTTGATAGTTTTATTAGCTGCACGCGTGTTGACGACAAGGCAAAAATCGTCTTTCCGTTTGGCAACAGCCGACATGCCACTTATCCAGTTTGGAGCTTTTGTCACACGTTCAATAATTCCTCGATTTTCCATATCTTGAAGTCTTGCTCACGCGCTATCCCTGTAGGCTGCCGGAACGTTGAAGTACGCGTTTTTCACTGGCGTAACTGACTTATCCACACTGAATTTAATCAGTACTCCTGGCACTTTTGGGAATAATTTTCCGTTTTTAACCGCTTCACAGATGTTGGCCGTTGCGCCTACCTGTAGAAGTTTTAAATCACTTGCTGTCGACCGACCTAGTAAAGAACGGCGCCCTTTATCAACGACTAGAAACTCAGCAATGTTGGATGGTTTGACGTGGTCAAGTACAGAGATTTCTGATCTGAATCCGCACTACACTGACAAAGGTGTACTTGAAGCGTATGCTCGGAGGTCACTATTCCGGGACGATAGCTTGATACGCTCCAATTTCACATGGCCTCCCAGAAGTTGACGCATTAAATGATTCCAATCGTCACCACAAATAATATTCACATTGGCCCCGGAATCTATCAGAAATTTTATAGGGTCCGACGAACCTACTTGACAATCGATAAGGACATCCGTGATCGAAAGAGCATTTATTTGCTAAAAAAATAAAACTAGTTTAGTTTATTTTGTCAAAGAACAATGAGTGAGTAACTTTATCAATAGAATTCAGACCTTCAAAGTGATTTATTTACCTTCTTCTCATCTTCATCGTCTGTCCAACCTGGCACGTGATCATCCTGGGGTTGAACCATGTTAGCACTTTGCTTGCGACCGTTTGAGCATGCTACTGCAAAATGGCCAGTTTTTCCACAAGCGTTGCATTTACGGTTCTCTGCGGGACATGTTCCGAACTTGTGGTACATACGGTAACACTTTGGGCAACGGGATCATCAATTTCCTCCTCGATATCTACTTTCGATCTCTCGTCTCTGCTCTTTAGCTCGAAACTGCCCGTCATTAGATGCCATGTACCGACGTTTCCTTTGATGGCTTCCACTGAACGATGATGGTTGATGGTCCCGTACTACTGCAAACGCTCGAGAAGGCCTAGATGATGTCGCCTCTGCTTCAAAAGTTTCTTCACGGGTCGCCGATTGGACAACGAAAGCTTTTTCGTATCCAAATTTTCGTGCTGTTTTGGCTAACTCCTTATTGCGCATCCCTTTAAAAAGTTGCATACGAACGAACCTGTCCTCATCGGCGCTGCTATAGCGGCACAGACGAACTTTCTCCATAAGTCTTGCATGGAATGTTATCGTCGGTTCATCGGGTTCCTGGCGCGGATTGGAGAACGTTTCGTGCTCTGCTGTGATGTCGACCATCGATTGAAGGTAATTTTCGATATTCTTGACAAGAAGCTCATAGCAATTTGGTGCTCGAAGGCTGGGCTGAAGTCTAGATGCTCGGACTATCCCCTGCAACTTTTCCCCCATAGAGAGGAAAAGAATTTGCGATCGTTTTACCGGGTTGTAGACGCTAGAGAGCGATGTGGCGATTTCGAAACGGTCGATGAATCGGTTCCATTGTTCCCACATCCTGTTTGCGGGAACGTCGTTTGGGAATGGTTGTATATTGTCCCAACGCACGCTGCCTGTACTGGTAGATGGCCCTGCTGCTTCAGTCCTAGTATTCCAACTACGATCGTCATCATGAGTCGCTGAACTTGACGAGGCACTAGGTTGACGTGTACCAATTCATTCAGCTGGTTCAGCAATACCTCCGCCCTTCGCAAATATTCTCGGTTTTGGTTCCACAGTGCCGAGATATCACTGCTTTCCCTTGTTCCGGTATTGGGACATTCGGCATCTGAAGCCTCCTCATCGTCTTCGGCTTCAATTTCCAGAACTTCGCTCGTGCAGTTAACGGTCTCTTCGTCCGACTGCTCAACTTTCACGTCGCGTACTTCATCGATTGGTCGATCATTGTACTCCTCTGGATCTCCCGACCCGTCAAAGTATCCGGGGGCTCGTACGTATCTTCCTCCGCTAGACATAAAAGCAATAAATGCAAAGGAATAATCAATTCCTTTTACTTTTAACAACCTCATTGCTTTCATCATCATTTTATAGCACAACGGGCAAATTCCTGCACGACAAATCTAGACGGCTACCGATAGAATCCTGCTCAACCAAATTTGGTCGGCTACCTACAAAATCCTGCACGACCAATCTGGTCGGCTACATACAGAATCCGGCACGACAAATCTGTTCGGCTAACTATAGAATCCGGCACGACAAATCTGGTCGGCTATTATCGAGCGAAAACGGGGACACCTGATTCGCCAAGTTCCTGCACGACCAATTCGGCTACCTACAGAGTCCTGCACGACCAATCTGGTCGGCTACCTACAGAATCCTGCACGACCTAGCTGATCGGCTACCAACAAAAAAAAACGCGGTCACCGATAAAATCTTGGATAACAATTTGGATCCGTAATCGGCATGAACCTGCACGTTCTCTAAATATGGTTCCGGCTGAATCTCGCGTGACCGTTTTGGCCTGCCACCGAAAGCGGTTTTTACCGATGGTTTCCTTTTCGTGAGCAGTGTACATTTTCCAAAAAAAAAAAATAACTCACCTTTTTTTTCGTCGGCTATGCTGTAGATTCTCAAAATGGCGTCCTTTGAGCGTCCACTTTTTCACTTTTCTAGAACATTTGCTACCGATTTCTCAATGATATACTATACGAAAGAGTCAAAACAGTTGGGCATGATGGGTAATTCCTCAATAAAAATTGAAATATGTAAAGAACTTTGTTGCTGAAAATCAGCAGCCTGGTAGGATCGCCAAAATGTGAATGGTTACTCATACCCCAGTCGGCACCACGGGGTGGTAGGGATATGAGCTACTGGACAAGAGGGTAAGGATCGCAGTAGGATTTATTTTATACTTGCAGGTACGCGAAGTACGCATTATCCAGTCTTATACTAACCAAGACGAAATACGCGTATCTGTCAAGATAAGCAATAGAGGTAGTTGAAATTAAATGTAAATTTCTAATCTTGCATCATATTTTCTAGTAACATAAACAATGAATTCACAAGAAAACATTAGATTCTATTTAAGTGTCATATGTTTTGCTATGTTCCAAACTAAACCCTAAAGTATTCATCACATATTGAAGTTTTGATATTGGTAAAATTTCCAATGGAAATGTATAAGTATGAGTAATATAAATGATTGTTTATTTTTTAAATGACTAATTTCAAACAAAAAATTACTAGCTAATCTATACAGTAGGAATTTTAATGTTTTGAACATGAAATTACTGATCGATATGTGAAAATAATTAAGTTTTTTAAAGTTGTTTTATATTAACTTTTTCTATGAAATTTGTTGTTGCGTGAAGCGTAATGGAGCTAAAAATGTAATGCCTGGCAAAATAATAAAAGTTAACCTTATCAAGATTGTTTTAAACAAGACTCTTAAATGATTGGACGAAGCTGCATCCACAAATAGACAAAATATATAGCTTCATTACATCCAAATCCATCAAAACTTTTCGTTTTTTGAAACATGAGGTTGTTTGACTTTTGAGAATGAAAACATTAAACGACTCATTAAGCTCATTTAAGCAAACGTTAAGCTAGTGAAGTTTTATTTGCAGCTCAACTATTTTATGAGTTACAATTAAAAAGGTTATCGATCACTGCTTATAAGTTGAGTCAAGAGACACAATCGCCTTCTTTTCGTGTTTCGAGGATTTTTAATATGCGACAAAATTCAATTTAACGATTACAAATTACTCTAACCCTCATTAAAAGAAGAAAAACAAACAAAAAATCTTAATAATATTCACCGAAGCCGTCGCGTGATCAAGGCCATCCATGATCCGTCTCAGTGATGCTTCGCAAGGCCCGAAGAATATTCTGGCACTGTAGCAGCTAGTTGCGGCGTTAGTCGCCAAGTGCAAACAAATGTCGATTTGAGAAACCGGAGAAGGCGCCAAACAACATGTGTTTCCATTCTCGAGCGCCGGTCGAGCGTTTTTCAAGGGAAAAACCAAAGAAATTACTATCGGTCGCCCAAGATCTCCACGCTAGCCAACCGACACCACCTCGGCACGGTGATATTTTGTTTGTGCCCTTTTTCCGTGATTGTCTTTTGTTTTGAAATATCCCGTGCCCATCAGCTGATGAATCGCGCGAAGACAACAATGATGTTTCTCAATGCGAGCATCATCTTTCACTGTTGCTAGCTTGTTGAACGTGTACTCGCTTCTGCCGGTCCCACCACCGCCAGCGAGAGATTGGCTCAAAGTTGCGAAAACCTTGCGGACCTGACCGGGTTCCCTTGTTCTGACCACGGCGATGACTGGCGCTGGCCTTTCTCTAGAAGACTCATGCAACAGACCTCTTGAAATAATTTGATTGAATAAATTCCGAGAATTTCACCTCCGTAAGTTGTGATGAGCTGTGTGAAGCATGGTAGAGAGAGAGCAAGTCAGCCTGGAGAAAAATGGGTATCGTTATAGTTTATGTATGTTTGTATGTTTTGCTGTGTGAAGACTGCCCCAACGAGACCCACCACACCGGCCGGCGGCGACGGCAGTGACGACGTCGACGAGCGATTGTCCATATGGGATGGACGAGAAGCACGCGAAGCAGATTGGCACCATAAGAGCAGGGAGGGGGCTGAACCTAAACGAGATGATGATCACTTTATCTTGCTAAAAAGTTGTTAATATTTGTTCGCGCTTAATGGGTGTGCTGGTGGGTGACTTGCTCAATATTTTGGCGAAAGGTAAAATTTTATAATTTTAATCCTGCAGCCGTTAACAATTAGATATGACTACGAAAACCACACGGGCTTTGAAAATTTGCCTACTGGTATAAAATAGACCTCAATATTATTACATTACAAGGAGTTGGCTATTTTCTTTTTTCATACTTTTTTTTCACTTATATCCACACTACAAACTATTTTGTTCGTCACGGTGATGATGATGGAATTTTGTTTCATGTTGTGGTAGTTTAAAAAAAAGAAAGTAGTCTATAAAAGTTTGAGCCTGGCGCGCGGAATATAGGTTTAAATGACATCATTTTGAATTTATAAAAAAAGGCCATTGATACTTGAGAAGATACCATGACATAGTAGTGGGTTGTCTGGCTGATTGTCGGTGAATTGCTAATCAATTCAGTAAGGGTTGAAAGTAAAAGTTTGACTAGGGCCGTTCCTGGATTTTTCCGATTTGGAAATTTTCTCGATTTCCCTGGTTGGAGATATCCATGGTCAGCCTAAAACTTTGCTGGCGACTCCATTAGTGTTGGAACCCCATTGGCTTTGTAGCGAGCAGGATCGGATATTGACTTGTCTTTTGATGATGTCCTTATACGGGATTTTGGGATTTATTTTGTAACAGGATTTCTTGATCGCTTTGAATACTTACGAATAACGGGTGTCCACTAAAAAATGAGAATGATTTCAATACTTTTCCATCAGAACAAAAACGGCCGCATAGAAATGTCACTTTAGATGAATGAATCGTTGCACTCTCCAGAAAATTTTCATACACTCTTATTTCACTCTAACAGGTTCAGTCGTGTTCAGCATGCCGTCGAAACAGGAAGAACTGCGCGCGCGCGTTGTACAATTCTTTCAAGCGAACGAAGATCGTGGAAAAAAATACACGGTGGACCATTTTTGTCGTGAAAAAGTTCCGGTATCCACCGTATACCGTATCCTGGCATGCATGAGAGTAACCCGGAAGAAAGGTTGCGGCCGTCCAGCGAAAATAATGAATGAGAAAACGCTCCGCTCGCTGCGCAGCATGTTCAACGGGAAGCAGCCCGAAAGTTCCATTGTTTGAAGTCACTCATCTGCAAGACGCTAAAGAAAGAAGGAATAGTGTGTAGAAAGAAAACCAGATCCCCAGAGTACACAGATGAGCAGATTCAAACCGTGAAATCCCAATGCCGCTGGATGACTCGGAATTACGGCGGAAAATCTTTCGTTCTGGACGACGAAAGCTACTTTCCTCTTTCGAAGTCTCAGATACCGGGAAACGACCGATTCTACACTAAGGACAAATCTACTACTCCTCCAAAAGTAATGTATAAGTTCAAGCACAAATTTGAATCGAAGGTTATGTTATACATCGTAATATCCGATAAGGGTATTTTGAAGCCGTGGTTCAAACCAAGCGGTTTGGCCATCAACCAGGAGGTGTACCAAAGAGAGTGTTTGCAGAAAATACTCATCCCATGACTTAAACAACATCACTCGGATGGCAAATACGTGTTTTGGCCGGACAAGGCATCATCGCACTACGCAAAAAAAAACGCTAACGTTTTTGGAGAGCCAAAATATACCATATGTCCCAAAAGACCGGAATCCGACAAATTTGCCACAGTGCCGTCCTATCGAGGATTTCTTCGGTCTTTTGAGCTCCATGGTATACAAGGATAATTGGAAGGCCAAGAACACCAAGCAACTTACCAACAGGATCAAAAGCTGCATCCGAAAAATCGATGTGGCTGCCGTCCAACGGTCATGTTCCAGCATAACGACTAAGCTAGCGCACGGCGGACCACGGACCATATGACAATATTCACTAAACTTAGTTTGAAGATTTAAGTTGACCCTTTTAATAAAATAAATCAGTTTGAACAAAACTTCACTGGTATTTTTTTCCTGACCCATTCTTTTCGTTCTCATTATTTAGTGGACACCCGTTATTAGTGGTTGACATGCATAGCTTTTCACAATTATATCGCTGTAAAGCAAATGAACAGTTTTTGAAGTTGAAATCCGTTCGTTTTTTGATGGCAAAACTGATTGATTTTTTTTTAAATAAATTATCTATACATAAATCGTCTAGCTCAAACTTTTGTAGGGGTAAATGGTGGGACCATCATCATCAGCAATATGATCGTTCGTGTTTTGTAGAGTAATTCGTCCAAGCCCTACTTGACTTAACAGATACGCTCATGCTAGCCAGCGTAAGAAACTTGTTAAATCCCGAGCAGGAACGAATAGCTTGATAACTATCCTTGGTATTTATGAGCTCGAATTAAGAGGTAAAATACCTGAGGAATACCATAAAATTGTTCCCACAATGTTATGCGAATACCAAATTGAGGTAAGCTAATACCAAAATAGTACCTCTCAGGTATTCCCAAGTATCCGAAAAAACAAGTTTTGTTATACGAGAGATATTTTGCTTGCAGTTCTTAAGTATTTTGCTTAGGTATTTTACCTCTTAATCTGAGCTCTTTAATACCAAGGCCAGTTATCAAGATTAATAAGGTATTCATATGTAGTTGTCTCCTGCTCGAGACAAGGAACCAACCAATGATGCTTGGGACTAACATGTATCCCCAATGTGTAAAAACTGAGGATCCTTAATTAAGGCAATACTGGCGCCTTGCCGGGATGCAGCTCAAAGTATTAACGTGATACTGGGTTTGTTGAGACCCGAGGGTTCGATTTGTATAAGTGTGTATAATGAGTATGGTTTATCGAAATCAAATCCTTAGTAACAAACTCTATGTAGTAGGAATGTTAATGTTTAGAAACGGCTGATCATGTTTGAAAATCATCTAAGTGTGATACAGTAATTTTATTTTATTATGTTTTGGGAACTGTGGTGCTGTTTATCGTGAATATATCCAACAGCTTTAAATGGAATGCCAAAAGATACAAAAAAATAAACTTTACGACGATTCTTTTAACGAGATTCCTTAATGATAAGACGAAGTTTCTTCCACAAATAGACCCAACATGGTGCTTATAGACTGACATTACATCCATACTTGTTGAAAGTTCTCGACTTTATAAAGTTAGTTCGTTAACAATTAATGGTCCACAAACAGCAAACATCATGTAAAGTATGCCTAAGCAAAGGTTTAACTAGTTGACCTATTGTTTCCAACTAAGTTACATTATGAGTTATAATTAAAATTGTATTCGATCACTGCATGTTAAGCTGAGGCAAGGTACAGGTACCCAACTTTGTTTTAAGAAAATGCACACTCATATATTGAAATAGGGAAGCGGATCCTATTCTCACCATAGTACATATATCCATCACATTCTGCAGCCATCCAACTTCAAACGTAAAAAGATGTTTCATTTCTCCAATAAATGGGCGCAGTAATCAAGAATATATAATCCTGGCAAATAAAATTAGATCTTGAATATAATTAAAAGCTACAAAAACGTTTCGGAGACTTAAATTTCGTAAAAATAATGAGCAATCAGATTTTCAACCCAATTGCTTACCTGTGCACTACAAATTCGTCGTATTGATCTAACCGTACTAAGGAATATACTCGAGCCAGACTCCAAGTTTTCTTTTTAATTGCACTACATCCTTACACTTTTTCGGTGCGTAATTGCACAAACCATAAAAATCACACTTCACTTATTACACTAGCCACACGAAAATCTACGAATACGTGATAAAATACTAGAAAATTATGGGATTAATTTTCACAATAATTTAAATACGCTTGCACCTATTCTGAACCGTGTGTTAACAATCGACGTAATCGCTTGATGTTGCACTGCTCACATACTGTACAGCATGCACATCAACGCTAGTGTGCGTTTTCAATCATTCATAGAGCATTCTATGCCCAACATTATGGTGAGTCGTTGTTGTCAATATTCTCATGGAAGAATAACAAACAAACCCTTTCATTTTGTCTTGGTTATATGCATGCTACCCAACACAAGCGAAGTGCTGTCAAATGATCTACTTCATTTTTGGGTGTAGTAGTGAAGAGCGTTAACTTGTTTGTATTTTTTTCTTGATTACAATCAGTACGATTAACATATGTACACAGATGGGATTAATGTTTTTCGTGATATTATTAATATAGATACATAGCAGTGGCAACTTTTCCGTATTAAATTGGAAGAAAATTATCAGAATCGAATGTTATGTGTGTTGCTAAACGATTAACGGTAAGTGGACGAATAAATTGTGAATTACTTGTGTACTCAGTGTTCGGTATTCAGTGCATATTAACCGATTTCCACTGGAGGTCTGCTTAATGAGCTCAAGATAGGTTCCGCTTCCCTATCTATGTCAAGTTTGAAGACAATCGTTTTTGATGACAACTCCTTTACAATGAGTTTTTATTACTTAACTTTTCATTTACATTGTTTTTCTGCAAACTATTATTTGAACAAATGTTGACAACATAAAATCACATGTTTTGGTGTAGACAACAACTAGATTAAAGCATTCTTTGCACTTTTTAACTTCATTTTACTGCAACTTTGATTGCATATATGGTAGAAGGTGACAAACCCGGAACCCAGAACAGCTACTTATATTGATGCTTAGATTTATAACTTTAAAGTAGTAAAAATTGGGTTAGCGTCAATTCATAAATTTGTGAGTACGATCACGTGGAATGATTCTATGTTTTTGACTTTTTCTATACAGAAACGAGCATGTCACCTAAATTTTGCAAGGCAGCTTACACATATTAGCACCAGATATGATCAAATATAGTCATGATCAGTAAAGCAATGTTTTTGAGGTATTCAGAGATGTTTGTATACCCCTCTGTGGTCCTCCATTAGCTCAGTCAGTAAAGGCGCGCCTACAAAGCAACACCATGCTGGAGAAGGCTTGAGTCGATTCTTGGTCTGGTTTAAAAGAATTTCGTTATGGAAAATTTCTCGATTCCCTGGACATAGGGTATAATTTTACTTGCCACACAATCATACGAATGCTAAAATGGACCCTGGCTCTATTGGCCCAAAAAAATCTCGATGGGAAGCAACTGGGGCACGTTGGCGGGTTCGCCGACTTGGGTACCACATCAATATTCAGCCACTCCATCTCCTCCAACGATGGCTTCGAGTAGTGGGCCAACGCCAGATCCGGCCAGAACACCGCGTCTTTGCCCTTATGGTTTTTCTTGATGAACGACGGAACTTCCGGCAGGCATTTCGTACTATAAATTTCCCCGTTCACGGCCAGGCCAGAGCGAAAGAAGAGCAGCTTTGGTATCCCCTTCTCGCTAGTTGTCAGCCACAGCAGCACCTTTTTGGGGAACTTAGTGTGTGAAATGAACTTAACCTCGGAGCTCACTTCCTTCGTGGGGGAAGTAAAATACGAAGTGCCTCGCGATTCGCCGGGATAATCGAGTTGACCATCTTATTCAGCCGCTGCCGCTGCGTCATTGCCTGCAGCTCCGAAACCAGTGGACGCGACTTCCGCTTCCTGACATGTATGTTCATGTTCGTCAGGTACTTTTCCACTGTTTTGCCACTTTTCCCTCGGTTTTCCTTTTCAGCAACCTTTGGAGATTCTTGTCGCTCAGGGTTGTCAGCCGTCCGGAACCGGGCTTTCTTTCGATGCTCTGATTGTTGTCGAATAGTGTCAACATGTTGTAGAAGCCGAAACGGGCGTAACGGGTGTCCACTAAAAAATGAGAATGATTTCAATACTTTTCCATCAGAACAAAAACGGCCGCATAGAAATGTCACTTTAGATGAATGAATCGTTGCACTCTCCAGAAAATTTTCATACACTCTTATTTCACTCTAACATGTTCGGTCGTGTTCAGCATGCCGTCGAAACAGGAAGAACTGCGCGCTCGCGTTGTACAATTCTTTCAAGCGAACGAAGATCGTGGAAAAAAATACACGGTGGACCATTTTCTGTCGTGAAAAAGTTCCGGTATCCACCGTATACCGTATCCTGGCATGCATGAGAGTAACCCGGAAGAAAGGTTGCGGCCGTCCAGCGAAAATAATGAATGAGAAAACGCTCCGCTCGCTGCGCAGCATGTTCAACAACAAGGATTCGGTAAGTCAACGGGAAGCAGCCCGAAAGTTCCATTGTTCAAGTCACTCATCTGCAAGACGCTAAAGAAAGAAGGAATAGTGTGTAGAAAGAAAACCAGATCCCCAGAGTACACAGATGAGCAGATTCAAACCGTGAAATCCCAATGCCGCTGGATGACTCGGAATTACGGCGGAAAATCTTTCGTTCTGGACGACGAAAGCTACTTTCTTCTTTCGAAGTCTCAGATACCGGGAAACGACCGATTCTACACTAAGGACAAATCTACTACTCCTCCAAAAGTAATGTATAAGTTCAAGCACAAATTTGAATCGAAGGTTATGTTATACATCGTAATATCCGATAAGGGTATTTCGAAGCCGTGGTTCAAACCAAGCGGTTTGGCCATCAACCAGGAGGTGTACCAAAGAGAGTGTTTGCAGAAAATACTCATCCCATTTCTTAAACAACATCACTCGGATGGCAAATACGTGTTTTGGCCGGACAAGGCATCATCGCACTATGCAAAAAAAACGCTAACGTTTTTGGAGAGCCAAAATATACCATATGTCCCAAAAGACCGGAATCCGACAAATTTGCCACAGTGCCGTCCTATCGAGGATTTCTTCGGTCTTTTGAGCTCCATGGTATACAAGGATAATTGGAAGGCCAAGAACACCAAGCAACTTACCAACAGGATCAAAAGCTGCATCCGAAAAATCGATGAGGCTGCCGTCCAACGGTCATGTTCTAGCATAACGACTAAGCTGCGCCGCACGGCGGACCACGGACCATATGACAATATTCACTAAACTTAGTTTGAAGATTTAAGTTGACCCTTTTAATAAAATAAATCAGTTCGAACAAACCTTCACTGGTATTTTTTTCCTGACCCATTCTTTTCGTTCTCATTATTTAGTGGACACCCGTTATTCGGCATTCACAAAGTGCCGCACGGTGTCCGCTTTGAACGCACCTACTTCTGAACAAAATTGCTTCACTGTTTTCCAATCACCGTTAGAGTTAGACTGATAGAGCTGTCAAATTTTGTCTGCTGACTCATGGGTTACTATGATTGAATCGTCTAATGTTGTTGCTTCCAAAATTTGCTGGGCTGTGTGATCTAAAAGCGCTTGTTGCTGAATTTCAGCTACAGTTTCCTCGATCTGTTTATTTATTTATTTGTTTATTTGTACAATTTATTTCACGCGTCTCCCCTTGATTCACATCCATCATGGACTAAACAAACCACACAACAATGCAATTCACAGGATTTAAACAGTATACTCCAATGAGAAACTGTGCAAAATTTTGTTAATTTATGTTCAGTTGGAAAAAAAGTTACAGCTAGTTGTAATTGTTGCGATAAATTCGTATTCGACCTTTGAAAAACACAGTGTCACCCAGTTTGATAAGATTTGACGTCAACATACCACACCCAACCGATAATTAAGTCGATTCACGAAAATGAAGAAGATTTTGATGAGAAAGATAACAATCCACCTAACTGTCTACAGTCTTCTCCTATTGCATGATACAAGGATTTATTTATTATATATATTCCATCTGACCTAAGGTGGTCTTAATGAATTTGTTTATGACGGGGAAAAGCCGTTTTAATTTGGCGTAAAAACCCCGTATCTTTTGCAAAACAATACAATAAAAAACAATACAATACAATACAAAACATTGCTTAGTTGCACATTCGTAAACATAATTAAAATAAACAGGATTACAAACGTAGAGTATAGTCAAAGTATAAAATAAGAAACATCCATAGTTCGGAGCAGTCCTCGTCGTCAATCAATTATCCTCATCAAATATCCTTCTCGTAGTATGCCATTCTGTTAGTCTGCGCTTGAATGTTGCTAAAGTACAGTTAAAGTCGAATAGAAAATACACAACGTTGAACCTAGCTGACATGAAGCGGATAGGGTCATGAAGTCCATATAATGAATTACGAGGTTCAAGCAGCAAGAAGTCCCGCTGGCGAAGCATTCGTTCAGGAGCGTAGAGGTTGAGCTGACTTAATAGCTCCGGTGAGTCAATTCTACCTGTTAGTGTATTGGCAACGAAAACAGCTTGCGCAATATTTCGCCTATGGTCCAATGTCTGTAGTCCCAGCAATCTGCATCTATCTTCGTATCGTGGAAGGTTCAACGGGTCACGCCACGGTAGGCGACGCATGGCATATCTCACGAATCTTCGTTGAATTGCTTCGATCCTAGCTGTCCGTGTTGCCTGATATGGGCCCCAAACAACAGAGTTGGATTCCAAAATCGACCGCACCAGAGTACAGTGCAAAGACCGAAGGCAGAGAGGGTCTTTAAATGGCAGCATAATTAATCATCAATTAAAAGAGAGATTTGAGCAATAAAAAATGAAAAAAGTGCCATTAAATTATTAAGGCCTGTGCCAACAAATAATGTGTGATCAGCATTAAAAAATTAGGAATGAGCAATAAAAGATGAGAAAAGATCTTCGGATAATCTAATTGTGACCGGTAAATCTGTCAAATAAAGCAACAGCTATTAGTATATGTGCAATTAAATATGGCAGTATTTCCGCCAAATTATGTAATTTGAGCACTAAACTATTCGCATATGTCTTTTAATTTTGTTGGATTTTCCCATAAAAACAGTAAAATGAGCAATGGATATTTATTTATCCATTGCTCATTTTACTGTTTTTATGGGAAAATCCAACAAAATTAAAAGACATATGCGAATAGTTTAGTGCTCAAATTACATAATTTGGCGGAAATACTGCCATATTTAATTGCACATATACTAATAGCTGTTGCTTTATTTGATAGATTTACCGGTCACAATTAGATTATCCGAAGATCTTTTCTCATCTTTTATTGCTCATTCCTAATTTTTTAATGCTGATCACACATTATTTGTTGGCACAGGCCTTAATAATTTAGTGGCACTTTTTTCATTTTTTGGTGCTTTTTCTGAATTACTAAGTGCAGGTAAATATTTTAGTCTCTTTAAATTCACTAGATATTTAAAAAATGAAACCCAGCTGTCGATTCGCTTTGCTGATAATATCGTCGTAATGCAATCGATACGTTAGTGCCGAATCCAGAGTGACACCAAGATCACGAACTTGATGAACACGTTCGAGAGGCTGGCCGTTCATTGCATAATTGTGCGTAATCGGATTGAGCTTGCGATGAAATGAAATGATGTTGCATTTGTGGATGCTTAACGTCAGCATGTTTCGGGTGCACCAACCAGCGAACCGATCTAACAACAGTTGCAGTGCATGGCAGTCCTGGATGGTTTTGATGACCATGAAGATTTTGACGTCATCAGCGTAATGCGTTAATGAAGAGTGAGAATAACAAAGGGCCAAGATTGCTACCTTGTGGTACGCCGGATGAATTTGAGAATGCTTCCGAAGATTCAGATCCTATTTTAACGGTGAGCCTACGTTTTTTAAGGTATGATTCAAACCAGCTGACCAGGTCCGCAGAGATACCAATTCTTCGTAGGCATTCAAGTAGTACCCCGTGGTCAACTCGATCAAAAGCAGATTTGAAATCAGTGTAAGCAGTGTCGATCTGTGCGCCAGCATCAATGTGGCGTATGCAAAACGAGGCAAACTGTATGAGATTTGTCGAGGTTGATCTCTTGGGAAAGAAACCATGCTGATCCATAGAGATGTAATTCTTACACGAGTTGAAAAGTACCTCGTTCATTATGATCTCGAAAACCTTTGAACAAGCACACAACGAAGTTATGCCTCTGAAATTCTCGATGTTCCGTCGATCTCCTTTTTTAAACACAGGGAACATGACTGACGTCTTCCAACTTCCAGGAAATACATGCTGCCGTAATGAAATGTTGAACAGTTTCACGAGAGGGGAGATTAACTCTTCGCTGCATTTTTTAAGGATACATGACGGTATGCCATCAGGACTGGATGCAGAGTCTTTCAATTTATTTATTGCAGCGTTTATTTGATGGGTTGTGATATCAAAGCTATTTAGGAAGCACACGTCCCTAGGTGTGTCTCTACAAGCGTCTGCAATTTGATGTATAGACGAAGGAGAATCAGAAAAAGCACGTCTGAACTGAGTTGCAAATAAATTGCACTTTTCCGATGCGGATGTGGCGACTTCGTTACCCAGAAACATCTCAACGGGCAATCCATTCTCCTTCCGTTTAGTGTTAACAAACTTCCAAAATTGTCGTGGCTGTCGGCGAAGATTTTCCTGAGTGCGTATACAGTAGCGCTTATAAAGGAAACGGTTATACGTGCGATAATTAGTACTTGGCGAAAGAGCAACGAGACTGACAGTAGGTTCGTAGTGCTCTCGATCTTAGGCGTTTGAGACGTCGTAAATGTGCATTCCCCCAAGGTGGCTTAGGAGACGGCCTACGCATTGGCACAAAATCAACCAAGTAGGTCTTCAACACGTTAGTGAAGTATTCCACAGCAACATCAATGTCTTCCGTGGTTTCCAGGATGTGCCAGTCAGTTTCACGAAGCGCTTCTTTCAATCCCTCAAAATCGGCACGACGGAAATCAAGCCCTCGGTCATCCGGAATGCTTGCAAATACAATTGGCTGTGAGAGAGTTGCCGTTATAACAAAAGCGGGATGATTCGAATCAAGAGGAGAAAGCGGTTCTACAGCTTCTTCAATCTGGCATGCAGCAAGCGTTTTTCATTCACCAGAGCGAAATCCAGGATTCGAGCGTTCTGATTGTAAATGTGGTTAACTTGAAACAGACCATGCAGACTGAATCCATCGAGTAACGAAGCGCAAGCAGCAGATATATTTGACTGCAATACGTCTACGGAAGGACGATCATTACTAGGTGTGTTCCAAACAAGACCCGATTGATTATAGTCGCCAAGCAAAATAGCGTGATCGTTATTTCCCAGATTTGAATGAATTGCTTCAATGGACTCGATATGGTGATTTACGCTGAGTAAATCATTCTTGCGATCGGGTGGTAGATAAATAACACCAATACTGATAGAACAGCGACGCATCCTTAACCTTACCCACAGCTGTTCCAATGAAACGTTCACTGGGGTAGGATCGACATAGCCGTTGAAATTAGTTGAGATAGCAATTAACACTCCCCCTCCACGTGATTTACGACTATTTGAATGGTTGCGATCCGTTCTGTACACGGTGTATAACTCTCCAAAAAGCTGGGCAGAGAATATTCTATCATCAAGCCACGTTTCCGTAAGAACGATGACGTCATAGTGACAAGACGAAACAGCTACTAAGACTTCATCAATTTTTGTGCGTAAGCCCCGAACAGTCTGGTAGTACACCGTTAATTGATGAGCACCATCTTCGGCCGGATTGTTGCAAGCAGGTATAGCTGAATTTGAATCGATCTGAAAATTGGAGCTCCTTGATTGACGTGCAGTACCATTCATGACTTCGGCTGGACATATACTAATTCTAGCATTACCTGGACAAAAAGAAGTTGAATCTGGATTAGCCATAGCGCGTGAAGCCTTAGGATAACGTCAAGGGTTTCAAAAAAGGGATGCTAATGTGTCGAAAATCATGCCAGAATTCAAGGAAAATTGGTCAGCAACATTACTGTGTAGAAACTCATTATTGTTTGCTTAAATTTGCTTTTCTATTTTTCTAGGCTGCCCAACTTTCTTTCATTATATCACTTTGGAAATTTTCGCCATTTCAGAGTTTCAATCATTTGACATCGTAAGAGAAGAGACGAACAGCTGCAGTTTGAATCCTAGAGGGTTTGAACTGTTTAGTGGAATGCCTGTAACTAGAAATTAGAAGAAAAATTAGTATTCTCCATTTAACATACTCTTCCAATTCCAACTAACTTTGCTTATCTTCGACAGATACGCGTATTTCGTCTACAATGTGCAGACTTCTTCAGTGTCTCGTACTATTAACTCGACTGCAGTTTATTTTTATATGAATAATCACTGAGTATCTCATTACAACATTGTATTATTTTCATATCATTCAATATCATAGCATCATTGTATATTATTGTGTAAAATGTCGAAAATAAACAACAAACAAACAATTGTATATTATTATAATCATAATAAAATTATTTATTAAAAAAAATAACAATTAAATTTCATCTGTATCAAGGTCAAGGTTACTAGGAAGATGATTCCAGATCGTACAGATATTTTATTGCATTGTATCTCAAAGTGTGTTTCTATTAATTTAGATCATTGAATATTATTAAAGCTAATCAAAGGTCTTCAATTCTGCTTTTGTATATCCATATGTCATAAATAAGTAAATATGTTTTATTGTTTCATGTAGAATTAAATGTTTCATAATGTTTTATGTTTTGCCATATGAAATTTGAAGTACCATACTGCATATTATTATCATATGCCTATTATTACTATTTTAATTATTTCATCATATTATTTTATTTATAACCATAATAAAATTATAGGATGACGAGTTCCAACTATGACATATTTTAATTATATATTCTTGTATATTTCATTACTCGATTACATACTACTTTTATTGCATTTAATGACATGTTATTTACATTATATATAATAAATACTGGGTTGGGAGGGAGCATCAAGATATCGTTCAAGCTGAAACTGGACGATGGTTTGATTGACTGCCTGAATCTAGAAGGGAACGAGCATTGTCATTTTCTTTATCCTACCGATTTGTTTGTGATGCTGCGAGTTCTACTCCAACAGTTTCAGTAAAGGTGACGCGCTCTAACAAGCCATTCAGTATAAAGCTTAATAAGTATTGCGAATTGGGTTATTCGATTTGTTGGATCGTTGGAAGGAGATTCTCATTTTCCCGTAGATTTCGCGTGAGAGTCTCTGCTTACGGGTCCACCCCTATTTTTGGCCCTTCATACAGCGATATTGTGAATTCAAATCGGTGGCTCATTTTGAACTTGCTTTTTAACGGAGCTGCATCCAAGCCAACGCATAAAGGGATGGTGGATACCATACATACAAACATACATATATTATCCAATATAATTCGAAATAAAACTGTGTTTAGAACTTATTTTCTATACCGCCCGTGCAAACCAGTATCTGAATTGATATCTTACTATCACCAATGCTCATCATTTCGAATCAGAGTAACTCAAAAACGTTTATTTTGAAAATATGAGAAATCACAAACGAAAGAGATGAACATATCACACGGGAAATGATGTGTTCTTGTAAACGAGTAAAACAGGTCATGATTTCATGAATATGTTGGGTTTATGTGTTATGATTATACACCATGAACAATATTCATGACATCATGAACTATTTTCCCGCCGCAATGAAATCATGAATATGTCGGGTCAAAACCATGAACTGAATTCCTGATACTGAAAACATTATTCATGAATCTGACAAAGCTTCTTTATCGAATGTAAACAAAAAAAAAGTAAGTCTACTTTTAGGATTCGAACCTAGGTGAATGTGGAGAGCTGTAATAGTACTTGGTGGATGTTCTTACTACGCTATAGTTTTTCTTGAAAAGACTCTTGACTAATGAAACTGACTACACAACTGTTGATTAGAGGCAAAAAAATACTTCCGTAGTTCATGACTCACATCTGCCATTTCAAGAATGAAACCATAAATAAGAGTCATTAATTCGAAAAATAAGATGAGAGTTCGTTACATTATTTTTTAATCATGAAAACAGAAACGGATTTGTTTCCGTGCAGATCATTATGCATCCATAACCATACGTTTGTTGATGTTGATCAGAACTTGAGTTTCCAGCATTGTCAAAGTCACAAGTAATTTGCATTTTAGCCAAAATGATTAATCTGAGTTTTGTCAATGGCAAAGGCTAAACTCCCTCTAACACAACTAATTCAACCTATCGCAATTACAATTGATTAAAGCCTGAAAAGTAACACTAAACGGTCTAAGTACATCTATATATATATGATCAAAAGGAAATAATCTTCTTTCATTCAATACTAAAAATCATCTATGTCATTGAATATTGATATCGACTATAACACAGGCGATTATGAACATCCGATAACAACGGTAAAAGAACAAAAACAAACAATGACTTCGAACTTAAGCGGTTACTCTGATCAAGAGAATTGACTTGTGCAGCGATGAATTTTAGTTCATGCTATGTTTACAGAAAATTAACCCTAGGTGTTAATTATTTATCAGCGATGACCATTTAGTAAACATGTGGTTTTTGTGCATTTGCGTCAGTGCATGAAATAAAATTTATCATTCTACTGGCAAATGATGCTATTTTAAAATTCAAATTCACGAAGATAGTTAGAAAATGTCCCATAAGGTTGCCTGTATTTTACATTCCGATAAAAAATACTTCATCTACATGTCAGTGTAAATAAAAAGATACAAACCCATATTTTTTAGCACGACGCTGATGCAGAAACCCGCTGACAACAATTTATATTTTATTCGACATGACCGATTAGCAAGCGATCACAATACTTCTGCTCGTTTGCCCTTCCGTCCATTCGGTAACCGTGAGTGCATAACAGGAGATGATTATGAACTAAATTCATTCCTCCCCACATTTCACTCCAGCTCGGCAACGTGAGTGCTTTTGTCTTCCGTTTTGGCTTACTTTTTTGTTTTGTTCTTATGATGTTTTCGACCAAACGAGCGATGTGTGGTAGTTAAATTCCCTGGAAGAACCCATTGAATCAGCAAGCTAACTGACTGTCAGAGACGCAGACTCTGACTTGGCGCGGACCTCCAGAAAACTCACGAGATTCAAACCATCACATTGGGATGCTGCTGGGAGGCAGGCAGTCGAGCCCAAGCCCGAGCGTGGACCACCAGCATTTCAATAATTCATTTTTATATCTTTACATCGAAATTTTCTCAGGTTTTTCTGACTCGTTTGCCGTGCCATGCGATGAGTTTCAGACCTCCTTTTTTTTGTTTTAACATACTTCATCACATTTTACGAGGCAATTTTCGTTCTCCCTGTCCTTTCGGCTAGCCACCAACCGGGCCGCGTTGATTTCAGTCTGCGAGATATCACTTTCTGGAGCCACCTTCATGATTGACCATCTCACTCGCTGCCTGACGATCATGATGATGATGATGATGATGATGGAAATTTGATCAACTCTGTAGTTGTTCGAACCAAAAATGATATGCGTGTGTAATATCTTCATCAAGTGCGTGCGTCCGGAAGACAGCAAGTTATTAAATTATGATTGTCACGATCGCGATTGGCTGGTACTTGAAGAGCAGAAGGAATCTGGATCGGAATGCCCCGCGGGACAATTTCGATGCTGCCTTAATTGGTATACCGTGGGCACATGCACGTGAGCTGGTTATACGTGCAAATTCACACATCGTGTCAATCTTTGGTGAGCGTTTTGAGCCGAGCCGTATACGAGCGGTGGTATCAAATTGACAAAATGCCCTCCAGGGGAAACCATTGAGGTTGGTTGGTTGGCTGGGTTCGATCGGCTGAACAAGTTAGGTGGACAAACCAGATCGATTCAGGTAGAAGCAACTTGTAATTTGGTGAGGTGTTTAATATAACACCACTTATAATGCATGTGTTG
The DNA here is from genome assembly GCA_034211315.2 of Aedes japonicus. NCBI lineage: Eukaryota > Metazoa > Arthropoda > Insecta > Diptera > Culicidae > Aedes > Aedes japonicus. The sequence goes on along the minus strand of JASCZW010005295.1, from coordinate 64,923 downwards.
ACTATTTTGTGAATAGCACAATTATGTCGCATCACTGTTGGCATTTTGTATGGCGCTCGAGGCGCTGTTATGTCATTGCTTAATTGTCCATCGATAATGATCTAATTTACAATTCCTATAGCGTCACCAATTTTGTTTTTCGAAGCTTAACAATATGAACTGCTCAAAGCCCGATACAAGTTCATTCCACATCTCGCCGGACCAACTAATATTGAGCATCACCGGGGGTGTTCTGTTTGGATCGGCACACAAATTCATAACGACCGGTAGATTCATCAATTGGCCTAGACATAGAAACAAAAAAGTTCGAAAATAGCGCACGCCGAATTGTACAGATTCATCTGGATAATTTAAAGTTTTAAGACCTCTTCTGTTTGTTTTGACCCCACTGAGCGTACAAATAAACGTGCTATGGTAACATTGCACTTACCATAATTTCGGAACGCGAAGAATGCCCTTTTCTGTACCCACCACACACATCGAACAGCAATTGAACAATTACGCACCGTCAAACCGTTTCATGGCCACCCGTTCGTTATGCTGGCCGTTGTTGGCAATAAATGGTAAGCCGCCGCCACAAGGGAAAGGATAACCTGCTCTATAATATTTACTGTAGCATCCACCAGCGATTTGAGAAGACCTTGATCTTTTGAAAGCATTAGGAAAATTCTCACGTTCTCGAAGGGTAATTTTTCAAACCTCGAATTCCTCGGACATGTGGGTGTTAAAATATTGCTTGGCGCCACTTAATTACCTCCCTTCGAGGCTTGATCCCATTCTCAAATTAAGGCGAGCTTTCACATTTCGACACCTTGTTTCCGAGTGGTGGGTCATTTTTCATCGCACACAGAGTTTGCAGCCTAACAAGGTGAGGAAAAAGACAAACTAAACAAACACTTCATCGGGCTCGTTTGCGTGGCAGCGCCAGCGCACACCCAAATGGGTATCAGAACGGAGAAAAGGGAAAAGAGTATCGAGCAGTGAAAGAACGATCCGGGAGAGTTGGGCTCGTCAATGGGGTGGTATAAGCGAGAAAACTGCTATTTTAGCTGGAAAGGTTAAAATCTATACCACTCACATATGCGATAATTATATGTTTTCGGTTACAAAACCGTGGAACGGGGCAGTTCATAAGAGCAGCCGGAGCTCGTTACTCACGTCCAAATCGGTGCCGTTGTGTGGTTCGATTCCTTCCCAGCGAAGTATAGGCACGGAGAAGATAATGCCTTTTAGGGAGAATGAACGAAAAACTAACAAAATTAGCTTGTTAGATTGGTTGAAGAGTTGTAATTTTGCTCATCTTTAAGTGTTCAATGGAACGGTTGGAGTTTTGTTTATTTTTTTGATGATAAAAGTCCATTGTAACGATTAGCGATTGAGACAGTAAGAGCACGGGCCTAATTGCATATATCTTCATGTGGTTTGCAATATTAATACTTTACTGGACGATAAACAATATATTGCGATGTTTATTTTGGAATAGATTTAGTTATTTTTTCACTGCGTGTGGGGTCTAAGTTAGTAGACTAAAATCATTGCCTGAAAATAACTCGATAATTCTACAACATTCATTTTAAGAACTGAACAGCGCTGCAAAATGGTTAGTCCACAACTGGGATGGAACTCATGCTTCCACGACCGCCAGTTAAGAGTTGCATAACTAGCTGGTAGAGCAGCCTGGGTATTGTTGTCCTTATGTCTTCAGCTAGATTGAGGAGGTGCGTACCAAGCGTCTGTCCACCAAGTAGGTGCGGCTCAAACAACGCTGTCACGACCCCCCGACCCCAGTGAGATAGCATGATGAAATATCGCCCTACCACGAAAAACGGAAGTATTCTTTGTACGATGTATAGTTTCAGATCATCCATGAAATTCCTAGGTTTTGTATAGTGGTTTTAAATTTTTATTCTTTAATTTTGGATTTATTTAGTTTTAGTTTTTTGGGCAGTGATCATACTCATATGAAATTTAATTCGCATTGTTGCCGGGTGATTGACTTTATTTCATTTAATTATGTCACGTTGGAAATTTCGCTATTTCAGAATTTCAATCATCTAGCACCGCGGCGGAAGAGGCAAATAGCTACATTTCATTATTATATGTACATTGTTCAGTTTTTCTTTACAACATCGTGTTATTTCCATCATATTATGACCTTGACATTTCAGTATACATTCATCGACTAAATGTTGAGCTGTATAGAGGTATATAGCTGCATCTTATAATGATTTTGCATATCATTATTATTTTCACTACGAAAAATAATCATAAATAAATTTTATCTACTTCAAGGTTATAGGGAGGGTGATTCCAGGTAGTGTAGATTCGTTACTGCTGTGTAGCATAAGGTCTTTTCTGTTAACCATCCACACTAGTGAGTGGCCCCAACATCATCCCTACTGTTGGTTTAAATCGGTCCTCAAAATCGATGTTTTTAACGTATTCTTGTATTCCATTGAAATAAACCATCCACACTTGTAAATGGCGCCAACAGCATCCTAACTGTCGGTTCAAATCGGTGTCAAAATTTGAATAACTTCAATGTGCATTTTTGTACAGAGAATAAATCGGGAACATAGTAATACATCTTGTTCACTGCCGACGTCAGTTGAATTCAGCACACAGTTTACCAAAACGGATCCCGCTGCAAACCCAACCTTTTTATCCAACATCCCTAAGTGCAGAGGTGTTCTCAGCTTCCAATAAAGCGAGTATCACCTCGACATATTCCTACCCATTCCATGCTTGACCTTAATTCGTACGAGGCCGGTGCCGGTATTGCCTTAGTATGGGATCACCAGTTTTTACACATTGAGGATGTATGTTAGTTTGGAAACACTACTATAGAATTGTAATTGCGCAGATATATAATTAAACATTGAGCACGGTCATGAAAACAAAATCAGGGGGCTGCGTAACGCTTTATTTAAAAAAAAAAAACGAATTAATCCACCGATGGTGCGATTGAATCCTTCTTACACTTCACCAGACATTTCATAAATTCAGTCTATAGAAAAAACTAAGCCCAAACCGTAAATTTTGATTATCGATATGCAGGGTTGCGGCTTATCATTTTTGACTTATCCATATTCATTTGCCGATAGCTCTTCTCAGAAGCTCAATTTCAAAATATAATGTATGATGAACTTATGGTGTTTGAGTAGACCTACAACTTGGTCTAACAATACATAGCTCTATCTCTTATATCTGAGGAATAAGAGCGTATATTCGCAGTGATCTTCGCGATGATATTCGCGGTGAAGATCACGCGATTATCATCGTGAAGATCACTGTGAATATACGCTCTCATGTCGAAGATATAGGAGTTAGAGCAATGTACTGTTAGACAAAGTTGTAGGTCTACTCATGCACGACAAGTTCGTCATACATCATATTATCAAATCGACCCTTTGAAAGGAGATATTGGCAAATGAATATGCCTGAGTCAAAAATGATAAGCCGCAACCCTGTCGATATGGATTCAAGATGCTAAATATGTAAATGTTCTTTGAAAATTGTGAAGTTATAGTAAATGAAGACTTTGTGTATTTAAAAAAAATAAAAACATTCGTTGCAGTTCAAACTCGGATAAGACCACTCGCGCCAATCGATCCTGCTCTTATTCTAAAAAGTCGCATAGTGTCGCATATAGTGCGCTGAATGGTGTATCTGATGCGCCATACAAGGCACCAACAGAACTAATATCGATACATACATTACTCAGTATGTAAACAGAGAGTGAACTGCTTGGTTACTATTATATTACGCCATAAAATACTGTTTGTTTCGTTCAATACTGCTTGGTTACTATTATATTTCGTCATAAAATACTGTTTGTTTCGTTCATATCTCCGTAACGAAATGTCCGAATGAAAATAATAATAGCGTTCAATGTTGTAGCTTTCATTTACCGAACACAACTAAAATCGGTTTACAAACGGCTGAGAAACCGATGTGTCATTATTTGCAACGCGCACACACACATAAACACATAAATACACACAAACATGTGCTCAGTTCGTCAAATCGAGTCGAATGGTATATAACTTGTTCCTCCAGGTCTGGTTTAAAATGTCGAGTTTCCAAGCGATCTTGATACTCTTTTTTGTGGGGGGTAAGAAGGCTAAAAAGAGACAATTTTCGGATGACTGGGAAATTTTCTTTTCTTTTTCTTTGATTCCCTGGGCACTGGCAAAACCTTGAGGTAGTTTAGCTTCAATTACCAGGTCCCAGGGCTGGTCTGGTTCTTTACCATTTTGGAAAGAAGCACACTAGTGTTGCCAGATCAGTGGAAATGCAGCCCAAAAGTGCTTCTGATAATTCTCTAGTACTTTTTACCAATAAACATTATAGTTCTGAGATGGCGATCAATGGTCAAGTACAGTATTTGCAAATAGAAGAAATGCTGCATTTGATCATATAGAATCAGTTGAAATAGTTTCAAATCAAATCAAAACAAACCAGCACACTTTTGGAAAGCATTACCAGATAGGGGAACTGTTCATCTCATTATTCATCTCATGATCCATTATTCATATTAATCGGAAATGTAGGTTTGATGTATCAATCACTTGATTCCGTTTGTGGCTTGCTTTCAAATACAATTAATAATAATTAAAATTAACAATGAATAAAAAGTACGAAATCAGAAATGAGATGAAAATGGGAATGGTAACCCTAGATGCTATACTTTTATCGAAATCTTTTAGCGAGAAGCGATTTTGCTTATTTAATTTTAGGACCATTCTAGTTTTGAAGACAATGGATTCCGGTTGAATATTGTTCGCGGCCTGAGTGATCGAGTGAGCACAGAAAAAAAAATCTCTCAGCGGAAGATACGAAAAAAGATACTAAAAGTGGAACAAAAGGAGCAGGATCAGCAAGGAAACATCAATCATTACTGGTGAGATCTAAGCAATTATAAATAAATACGAAATACATACTACTAAATACGTGACATGATCGTAACAGAACATGTTGCGATAATGGAAGTGTAAATATAGTACAAATATCCAATTGATATAAGTATTGTGTTTATGCGAGGCTTGTTGTAAGTGAAAGTGACCTCGGAATGGACGTGAGTGACCAGGCATTCTGAAATGGGTCACTGAATCTCAACAGAGTCATCACCTTTCAACACCCGGGCTAAAAATGTTTACAGTTTGTGATTAGAATAAAAGCATGATAGCTGCAGACATTTTTCTTCCATAAAAGCACTGCCGGACAGTGGGAGTTGGATTGTACACTGGGAAATTTTCCTTGATTTCTGTATTGATTTGACAAACATGACTCCACTCCCTTTCGGCAGCTGACCGAAACTTTGACTATAGTCGTCGAAAGCATTCTGGCAGGTTACACCGACCTCCCAGTCCAAGACGCAGAAGGACTTCACCACCATCCATCAACACTAGCTACCCCTTCCGGTCACGCAAAACCGTCGGACGGCTGGAATCCGACTTGCACTCGATGCTCTCACCTTTCTCCAGGAGCGCCAGAATCTCATATATGCCCACTCGCTTGTATTTGGCCGACACAAATTTCGTCACGATGGCGGACTTCTGCCCTCCGGGGTGGAACTGGTGGTAGTTACAAACCATCGAACGTAGTTGCTTCACTGCTTTCACTATGGCAGTCGTAAATGAACTGATAGAGCTGTCAATTTTATTTTTATATATAACTTACGTATATTAAACGCCCCTATCAGGTGGCAGTATAATCACATGAAACGTATGTGAACTTTTTTTTTTTTTTTACAGCAAACGTTAAACAATTTTTTGTCGATTTTCAAAATGGTATTCATGAACCAGATTTGAATCATGAACTCCAAGCTCAGTATTACCACTTGACCATTTCAATATGTGAGAAATGGGACCGTAAGAATCCTCTTAAGCCTTAATGTTCGATTGTACAAGCATTGGCTACATCAATATTAGTGTTTTCATTATGCTGGCATAACTGAATTAGGTTCTTGAATATTTCCGCCATTAACCATAATGTGACATAAATACATATTTGATAAATCTTGGTGAGTGTGAGCTATTAAGAGAAACACCTGTAGCTAGAAAATGAGAAGAAAGATTAGTAATATACATTTAATTCCAACTACCTTTAATGCTTATCTTGACAGATACGCAAATTTCGTCTACGATGTGCAGACTTCTTCAGTGTCATATACTAGTCGAGCTCAGTCGAGTAAGAAGTCTACACATTATAGACGAAATATGCGTATCTGTCAAGATAAGCAATAAAAGGTGTTGTAATTAAATGGAATTTACTAATCTATCTTCTTATTTTCTTCATTCCTTCATTCGAAGTCCAATATGAAACTAACAAAACATAATTGACTAGTTTTGTTGAAATTTAACATTTGATGAATATGTTTGTTTCTTGAAATATAAAAGGCTTGTGTGAAAACAAGATATCAGATGTGAACTAACAAATCCTAACGTAAAAACATGGCGCAGCTGGAAAAAATGCAGAAATGATTAACCTTTAATATTGTTATAATATGTGCAACTAATGACTGATCTATGTTTACAGTGTATTAATTTATGTTGACTTTCAAGTTCTGCATCAGAACATCGGAATTGTTTTATTGCAAATTTGTAAAAATGTACCCCAAATAAGTGATAACAAATTTGCTGCTCGCTCTGATGTTCTCCGACGAAGAGCTGTTCATCATCCATGGTGTGTCCAACAGCCGTACAGAGCGGTTTATTTCACCGACGAAACTTGAGGAAAAGTGAAGTTTAAGTTCCAAGCCAAACATCTGGTTTGTGCCATGATGTTTACAACGATTTACCAATTTATTCAATTATTTATTTATATATTTATTTATTTATTTGTTTATTTATTTATTTATTTATTAATTTATTTATTTATTTTTTCATTTATTTATTTATTTATTTATTTATTTATTTATTGTTTTATTTATTTATTAATTTATTTATTCATTAATTTATTTATTTATATATTTATTTATTTATTTATTTATTTATTTATTTATTTATTATTTATTTATTTATTTATTTATTTATTAATTTATTTATTTATTTATTTATTTATTTATTTATTTATTTATTTATTTATTTATTATTTTATTGTTATTTATTTATTTATTTATTTATTTATTTATTTATTTATTTATTTATTTATTTATTTATTTATTTATTTATTTATTTATTTATTTATTTATTTATTTATTCATTTATTTATTTATTTACTTATTTATTTATTTATTTATTTACTTATTTATTTATTTATTTATTTATTTATTAATTTATTAATTTATTTATTTGTTTATTTAGTTATTAATTAATTTATTTATTTATTAATTTATTTATTAATTTATTTATTTATTTATTAATGTATTTATTTATTTATTTATTTATTTACTTATTTATTTATTTATTTATTTATTTATTCGTTTATTTATTTATTTCAAGCCAGTAGACTACAAATTTACACTAAGTTCTATCTTCTTAAAATTCAATCAAGGTGATTTCAATCAACACTTTCTGACGTTGAAAATGAAATTATTCTGCTTCCAGTCGTTGGAGAAAATGTGACATTGCAATTAATTTTGTTAAAATTGCCAGCTTTGGATTTAACCGAATTAATCGTGTAAAAATCATCATATTGTTATTAAGATTTTTTCTTGACAAACATGCATGAGGATTTTTGTGTTAATTAATGTTTGACACTTTTATGGAACAACGAAACATTTCATACTGCAACTGCAACGACTATGAATATGAAGAAATCTTTGAATACAACAAAGCTAATTACGAGAAAACTATAATTAAGCTTAATTCAATGAACTGGCAATCAAGCATTCAAAATGAAGTAATTATCGAAAGCACTGTTGATGTCTTCTACAGGTTTTTAATTGAAATGAATATGAAAACGTACCACTAAATAGAAAAAGACGCAGATATAACTCCACATATCCAATATTCAACAGGAATATCATTAATTTGAAAAATCGGAAAAAAAGGCTCACAAAATTCACAAAAAAATACAACTCTAGTGTCAATCTGCAAAAGTATCAGAATATCTGAGATCAGCTTAAAGACTGTATTCGATGAAATTTGGACACACGCAATTGTTCGTAACTTCTCAGCGTGTGGGCAAAAATTATTGAAATTTTAACTGAATGTATTTCATTGTGTTGTGTCAATTGTGTAATGAGTTTCGTGAAAATCGGTCGAGTGATTTCAGCGATGGCTTCGAATGAAGAAATAGTGCGCCAACAAATTTTGGGCACTCACTTCGAAAACCCAAACGCTTCTCATCAATGGATCGGAAAACAGCTCGGAATCGCACATTCAACCGTATCTCATGTGATCAAAACGTTCAAGGACCGTAAGACAACCAAGCGGAAAAATGTTAGTGGCAAAAAACGTGGCACATCAAATCCGGGGAAGGCCAGGATGGTATTGAACCAATTTAAGCGTTATCCCAACATTTCGATCAGGGATGCTGCGAAAAAGGCGAAAGTTTCAGTTTGTTTTGTGCAGAAAACAATGAAACGTTCTGGATTGCATGTGTACAAGGTCCAGAAGGCACCGAACCGGAGCGATAAACAGAACTCGGTGGCCAAAACTCGTGCAAGAAAACTGTACAGGGAGTGGCTCACAAAACCGTTCTGCATTGTGATGGACGATGAGACCTTCATTAAAGCCGACACCAAACAATTGCCATGACAGGAACACTACGTCGCCACCTCTAAGTTCGCCGTTCCGGAGAGTTTACGGAAGAAGAAACTGTCGAGATTCGCCAAAAAAAAATCCTTGTCTGGCAAGCGATCTGCGGATGTGGCAAAATGAGTCAGCCATTCATCACCTCTGGGACCGTCAACGGACAAATCTACAAGGACGAATGCCTCCAAAGCGACTTCTTCCCCATCTTGAGATCTCACGATGGCCCGACACTGTTTTGGCCGGATTTGGCATCTTGCCACTATGCCCTGCCACTATGCCCAGACTGGTACAAAGATAATAATGTAGTTTTTGTACCAAAAGACGTCAACCCTCCAAACACTCCGGAACTTCGCCCAATTGAAAAATTTTAGGCAATCATGAAGGCAAAGCTCGTTAAAACTCCAAAACTGATAGAAAATGAACTTGAACTAAAAAAAGTGTAATTAAAAGTAAGTAAGCAAGTCGGTCCTATCATTGCCCAAAATTTGATGAAAGGGGTCAAGGCAAAGGTGCGGGCATTTGGGTTGGGAGAAGAGGTTCAATAAATCAATGATTTCAAAACTTAACCATTTAGTAGTACTTTATTTCCAGAATGTTTGACAAGAATCGGGCTCAAGGAAAAATTTTGGTGACCTATTTTGTGTCTCCAAATTTCATCGAATACAGTCTTTAATTCAGCAATCAGTTTCAAATTGGAAGAGTATAATTTCAGAACAAAGAGCGAAATCAAATCACTTCCTTAACGGGTTTTCAAGGATGTCAGAGCAAAATTAAAATCTAAAACTTCAAAAACGCTTCTTGATTACAAAAACGCTGGAAACCCTGATGAGATTTGTGATTTGTTTGTAAAAAATTTCCAAGTAGTTTACACGACATTTTCAGATGATAATTGCGATCTAGATTATTTTACATTTTTTCCTGCATCTTCATCTGACATTAAAGTTAGTCAGGTACATGTTCAAGAAATTTTTGCTGGTCTGAAAAATCTTGATGCTGGGAATGATGTGGGAATCCCTCCAGCATTTATGAAAAATCTTGCATTTGAACTAATTTCACCCTTATATTGGCACTTCAGTCACTAGATTCAGGTCAGTTCCCAAAATTTGGAAAAAAAAATCCGATATTAACAATTACCGTGGAATTGCTATTATGTCTAGCAACCCAAAGCTTTATGTAGCTATCGTCAATAGAAAACTGATTAGTCAAGTAGAAAATGTTATAACAAATTCGCAGCATGGTTTTTTCGCAGGACGCTCAACTTCCAAAGTCTTGTTAGAATTCGTGAACTATTCATTGAACGCAACGGATAACGGCATGTCGTAGCGCTGCACACTGATTTTAGCAAGACCTTTGACCGTATTGACATTTTTCTGTTATTCTTAAAGTTAGGAAAAGTAGTATTTGAGAATAAGTTTTTTCCAAACGTATTTAATAAATCGGCAACTGGTAATCAGTTTTAATGGGAAAAAGTCACATCCAGGTTATGTATAATCTGGTGTTCCTCAAGGTTCACATCTGGTATTATGAATGGAAATTAAGAATGACCAAGATCATGTAACTATTACACTTAATGTAATATTGTTATTTGACATATGGTGCAATAAAGAGCTAACTAGAAATAAACGTCAAGAAATGTAACTTTATTACTCTCAGTAGAAAACAAAATACACCATAAATAACTGTTTCTTTGGGAACTGAAATTGAAGAAAAATGCGGGAGGGTCAGAGATTTAGGTGTTATTGTAGATTCTTAGTTTAATTTTGCTAGGTTTCACTAAACGCTTTGGTCAAAACTTTCATGACCCGTATACGATCAAAACTTTGTACGTTGCATATGTCAGGTCTATTCTAGATTATTGTAGTGCCATATACTCCATATCCTTTTATAAAAACACATGAAAAACGATTAGAATCAGTACAAAAACAGTTGCTCTTGTATGCTCTTCGTAAATTAGGCTGGACAACATTCTTAGGAAGCACGATTAACGCCTATTGACATTCAAACTGTATGGGTGTGTTTTTTTTAATGTAAGAATAAAATAATTGTTCAGTTGATATGAGACTATAAGAATTAAAATTATATACATATGTTAATTGAAACTCCCAATCCCTTTTCTCATGCATAACATTGTTATTTCCTATAGCATCGAGACGGCTTCGTGTAATCGGAAATCCCCCTTTAACTTTATGTTTAAGATCATTAATACATATGAAATAGAATACTTGGCTCTCTAAAGTTAATTCTATTGAGCTTGTACAATCAAATCTGACATGAATGTCACCAGCGTAGCAAAGTGTCTCTAATAAATAAATAAATGAATAGTAATAACAATAATGTACAATTAAATGAACTAGTCCGAAAAAAAACTAAATATGCTTAAGTATTTTCCACGTTAAGGGCAGCAAAAAAAATTACAAATAATTTAACAAAACCAATTGTTTCTTTCACAATAATTGAGTTATATCGACATTAAGAACAGTTGATTAAGATGTTAGTCATTCTTTCTGTAAAATTCGCGAACTTTCTGTTGTACACTCGCCATCAGGTTCCGTACGGTATCCTCAGATACGCGCGCCGTGACGATTCTTCATCTTCTTTTGAAATCAAAGGTACCATTTGCTTTCTTCTTAGTTTCGAGGAGTTTCTGCTTGACAAGAACCCAGTACTTCTCTATTGGGCGAAGCTCAGGACAGTTTGGTGGATTGGCTGTTTTTGGCACGTATTTGACCTCTTGTACCTTATACCATTTCAGGACGGATTTCGCATAGTGACAAGAGAGGAAATCAGGCCTAACAAGAGCTGGCGAGTCGTAGCTTCTGATGAACGGTGGCAACCGCTTCTACAGACATTCTTTCTTGCACACATCCTTATTGATAGTGCCGGTAGAGACGAAACTTTTGGATTTTCGACCACAACAACTATATGGGCAGGCAAATCAAATACTTCTTCGGGAAGTTGGACACCTTGTTTGTCCGGAAATGCTCGGCGAAGGCGTTGCGGTATAAAAAATCAGACCGGGAAGCAGTTTAAAGTCTTCGAGTACGTATGTTTTGTCGTCCATTATGACACAAGAAAATGTTTGCAACAAATTTGTTGTAAAGCTCCTTAGCACGACTTTTGGCAGTAAAATTTAGCTTGTCGTCACGGCTGGGCACCTTTTTCATTTTGTACGCTTTCAGTCCTTGTCTTTGCTTCACTTTTTGTACATATTGAGTCTGACTACCTAACTTTAACAGCCACATTTCGCACAGAAAGATTGAGATTTTTCTCAATAATGGCTACCACCTTCATGTCCATTTGTGCACAGACTCTAATGGCTGAAGTATACTCAAAAGTTCGTAGTTTTTTCATGCAGCCTATTTAGGTAACTGTAATAAGTTTCAAGATGACTTATAATGTACAATTAAATGAATAAAAAATGCATCTTGGATTGAACGAACAGCAAATTTGTTTTATTGCAAATTTAATCTGTCCAGCTTTTGACGCGAACAAGGCTTGATTCAAAATCTACACTAAAATAAAAAAATGTCCAACATTTAACGTGCACAGGCTTTAGGAAAGAACTACACATATAATAATATGTTTTTGTCGAAACAAGAACCACACTGGCCATCCCTCGGTGGATTTAATGGATTCGGCGATAATTGATTATTTGTTACACCGAAGTGGTTATTTTTAGGAACGCGCGCCCTACGCCACACGTCTGGCTCATAAAGTTGAAAACGTGTAATTTCACACCCCATTATGAGTGGCCTGAATAGTTAGAGCTATTCACTTGCGTATGGAGACGTGACTCGTAGGCACCAGGTATCTTCGTACTGCGTGTCAGTCTCCGTCATCTGTATGGACCTGGTACGTCATCTTCTCGAGGTGGCTATAATTTGAAAGAAAATTTCGCAAGGCGGCAATGGCAGGTATTTGACTGCCACCGCTGTTGCGTCGAGGTAGGTAAAATACTGTTTTGCCTCCGGTCCGGATTACAATTATAGGTGATTAGCTAAAGTGCATTTGCGATGGAATTTTTGCATCTCACTCATGCGGTTAATGTCAAACGCCACCGTTGCGTTGGGAAGGGCTAAATGGTAAATTTCCAAGCTTTCCTTTACGACTCATTCATCAACTGATTGATTGGGTTTTCCATAGGCTTTTTCTCTATCCTTCTTTCGATTTTTTGTTTCAAGCTATTCACAAGTGGAAGTAAGTGTTGAGTGGATAATTAGCAGTTTTGCATCATGGAATGTTGCTTATTCGTTTCCTTCATGTTGGACCCTTTGAGGGTATGAATAACTGAAGTGTGACCGATCATCATCCACTTCTTTCTTCCGCTTGAAATCCACAGTGAACATGTGTGCGTTCATCGGAGTGATTTAGTCAAACATTACACGCAACATAAATCTGGCTGAACGCCGTCGTCGGTCGTCCCATGGGTGGGTAGTGGCTGACATTAGCCCCTGATGATGATGGGAAGAACAAACAGTCTATTCTCTGCGAACAGCATGTGGCATGGCGCCTCGGAGCTACTTTTCATTAGGCAGAACCGTTTTGGGACGTGTCTTCATGTACCTACGGTTCCGTGGCCGCCTTTCCGCAGTTTCCAGACAGAAGATGAAGATTAGAACGGCAAGAAGATGGAGGGTGTGTGCAACGAAGATGAGATGTGATCATCTCAAAACGACCTGCATATTTTTTGGATCCGATACTTTTTGACATTTCTGATGTTTTCTTTGATTGGGACGTGTTCGAAACGAGCCGATCACAGTGCGTGGGAATTTATTGGGAGTCTCTGCACAACAAATTGAGCCTAACACCAGTGAATTAATGATTATGTTCGTAGAGAAATGTCTGATCGTAGCATCTGACCACAGATGCAGTGATGAGATAGTATACGGTTCACCGAAAAAAGACAAGGTCAAAAGAATAATAAATCTATAAATCGATCTGTCCACTTGTCACCGAATGCACAAGAATAAGAATATTAGGATACGTTTATTTTTTGGTTCGGTAAGATGCTGGTAGCAATATAAAACCACAGCACAGGTTCTCTATCACCTTTCCCGATCAAACGAAAGCTCGTAAAAAAGAAATTTTCTCAACCACATATGCTAAACACACTCCTGACTAATCGTTATAGGTAGGAATTGCTACAACACGACTTTATGGCCCTCATCATTACTAGTCTGCATCTTTAGAGTGACACAGATGCATAGCCTGTGGTGATGATCGAATTTTCATATTGTCTTAAAAAAGTCTCGGGGTTCTCTGATGAAGCTAGTATTATTTTTTATTTCATTTGTATATTTGTTTGTTTCATATTAACAATTTATCATATGTTGGGAAAATGTTGTCTTTGACAGCTGTGACTATTATAGATACTAGGTTTTATAGATAAGTTCAAGTTGCCAATATTGCGTAGGGAGTTCTTGCAGTTATAGATCATTGCACGGACAATGTTAACTTCGCTTTTTTACTGTTCAAGGAGCTTGTTTACAAGGTGTTAGGATTTGAACCGCTCAAATGAAATTTTACATTGACTTTTCTCGGATTCTGTACGATTAAATTCAGGAAAAAAAAAATAAGCACTGGTGTTTGTTTTCCAACTATTTTACTTCAATTGTAATAAGGTTAGAGCACAAAATCTCAAACCGATCTTATCGAAAATAATCTAAGTACACGTAAACAAACTCCCTGAACTGTCAAAACTGTATTGATGACGCCATCGCGCAATGATCTATGGAATAGTGCCAGTTCCAAAACGAAGTGCTCGAAAAAAAACGGCATACACGATTTTTTTTTTAAATTTATTTTGCTAAACCTTCTTTGGCCATTTGGAAAGTTTTAGTGAAGACGGCATAATAACCACTCTATTCTAATACTTGAAATGACGGTTTTCCTCCACTCAAGCTTCGAAACAAAATAATTAAATAATATGTTTCAATTGGTTCCTTAAACATCAGGTACCGAATTGATTGAATTTAAAAAAAAAATCCTCCTTGTTGGTCCAGTGTTGCCGAATTGCTGGTGGATGATTCCAGTTCTCAATTTAATAGTTGATACAATTCGTAGGTACTATACCTAAATATATTGTTTTCTTATTTTTAGAAACGTGATTTTTTTTAGAGAAGATCCTGCTGCCTGCGGTACATACAGTCCTTAATATTTGCAGATTCCTTTTCCCTCGCTAATGGTAGCGTTGGTAACACTGCCATGCAATGCTGACACAATTGCGGTTAGAAATTGTCAGCACTGCATAGTAGATGTGACTAAACGATAGCTCGTGCAACATCATCATTTGGCGGCAGACTCCAGAAGAGGTAAGTCGTATTTATTTATTTATTTATTTGTCGTCAATCAATAGTAGACCGTTTTGTTACAATAGTGCTTACATTTTATGTTTCACTTATATATACAGTACGCCTTAGAAAACTAACTGATGTGTTACATTGTTGATTGTGTTTACATTTTTAATGTTTTGAACCGTTCGTCATTATCTAATTGATTTGAAGTATTGTTTTAGTTTTGTTTTGGTCATAGTAAAGTCTACATTTTCTCCATGCTTATTGTAAGTTGCCATCATCTGATTCAGAGGTCCAAAATTGGCGTAATTTGTACGATGATGGCTTGTTATAAATATATTTCTATTCCGTAGTTGCCGCGACGGTATGTAAAAATTAAGTTTTGCCAAATGTTCTGCTGAACATAACGCGTTGCGAAACAATGTCATTTACGAATGATACTAATGCAAATTCACGGCGCTCTTTTAATGATTGGATGCTGATGAGCATGCAGCGGGCTTCATAAGATGGAAGCGGAAACCTTGTCCTACCTAATTTACGAAGTGCATACAGTAAAAATTGCTTCTGTACCGATTCTAGTCGTTCTTCATGGGTGACTGAAAATGGTGACCAAACTACGCTACAATATTCCAGTATTGACCTCACATATGCAATGTACAGTGTTTTTATTGTGTACGGATCTGGAAAATTGTAACAAAAACGTTTTATAAATCCAAGCTTATTATTTGCTTTGTTGATGATAGTATTGTAATGTTCAATGAAAGTTAGTTTCGAGTCCAAGATAACTCCTAAATCCCTTGTTCTTTTACATTTATCATCTGGCTGATTCCCTAGATTGACAGTTATGTCTGGGGTGTTTCGTTTCCCACTAAAAGCTATCGAATTACATTTTCTTACGTTCAGCTGTAAAAGACTTTTGTTGCACCAAATATAGAAATCATTTATTTCTTTCTGGAATGTCATGATATCTTCTTTGTTTCTTATTTCTAAAAATAGTTTCATGTCATCAGCGTAAATAAGAAATATAATGTTTTTGAGAATAACGGAAATGTCATTAACAAACAAAATGAATAAAAGGGGACCTAAGTGAGAGCCATGGGTGACTTAAGAAGTGACCTTAATAGGATTTGATTTCTTCCCTTTGAATCTAACTATTTGTTGACGGTTTATAAGATAGGATTCGAGCCTTCTGATGATTCCTGCCTCAATTCCCATTTTTCGCAATTTGAATAGAAGCATAGGTATGTCAATGCGATCAAAAGCCTTGCTGAAGTCTGTATAAAGAGCTTCTACATGATTGCCATTGTCCATTGCTTTCAGTGAGTAGTTGACGAATTCCAAAAAAATTGTGCTAGTTGATCGTCCCTTGAAGAATCCATGTTGCTTATTAGTCAGTTTGTTTTTGATTTGAGAAAACAATTTTTCATTGATAATTGCTTCAAAAAGTTTAGGAATGCAGGAAATAATGGCAATTCCACGATAGTTTCAAATATCCGATTTTTTCCACTTTTAAAAATAGGTACTAGATAGGAACTTTTCCAAAGTTTGGGGAAGATCCCAGATTCCAGTGACATATTAAAAAGCCAAAATAAAGGTGCTGTAAGTTCTAATGCTGAGTTCTTCATAAATACGAGTTGTATTCCCTGAGGGCCAGAACCTTTGACCTTGGAAACGTCTAATTTATTGAAACCTTCCAATATGTCTTGAAATTTGACTTGACTAACTCCAATGTCCCTTGAAAATTCTGGGAAGAAATTGAAATATTCATAATCGCGATCTTCTTCATCAAACGTGGTATAGATTTCTTGGAAGAATGTTGCAAATAGATTGCAAATTTCTTCCGCGTTATCACCAACATTTGAGTTAAGATGCGTTCTAGATGGGAAATTGTCAGATTTCAGTTTAGTTTTAACATAATTGAAGAATTTTTTTGGACAAGACTTAATTTCAAGTTCGGTTATTGAATTATGCTCATCATATGCATTACTAATATAGCTAGATTCAGTTCATCGCAAACCTTCAAATACTATGTCAGATTCTTGCTGTTACCATCTCTTCTATACATTTTGTGGGCCTTTTGCTTCCGATTTTTTAAATTTTATAGATAAAAACAATATGATAAAAAACTGGGATGATCTAGGTTATCCAAACTGTCCTTGAAATCAGAACATTAGATATACAGTTCTGACAGTAAAATTTTGGAGTATGCAAAGGGATAATATGTGTTTATTCAATATTCATTGAATAGTGTGGAAGGTCAACAGACATAATGCGACAATTTTGGGGTATTCTAGGTCATCCAAACTGTTCTTAAGTTCAGAACATAAGAGCTACAGCTGTAACAGTAGCTTTTTGGGCTACATAAAGTCACTATATGTATTCAATCATTTTAAATGAGCCTTTTGGAAAGTCAACATTCATTATTTTTTAAACTCCTGATCCTCTAGGTAATCCAAAATGTCTTGGAGTATAGAACTTGAAATCTACGATAGTAACAGGAGTATTTTAGGATATTCAAAGTAACGTCACGTATTCATGCATATTCAGTGAATATTTTTGTACGTAAAAATACTCAAGAAGATTATCTTGGTCTAGGTCATCCAAACTGTCTCCGTGATCAGAACTTAAGATTTACAGTTATTACAGTTTTGTTAAGGCAATACAAAATTACAATAAATATTCAATATTAATATTATTAATATTATTAATGAACAACAAACATTATATGGCAATAATACATCAGCTAGGTCATCTAAACCATCCTTGAGATTAGAACGTAGGATCTAAAGTTGTAACAAAAGCTTGTTGGGCTATGCAAAGCTACGATGTGTGTTGAAATATATTGACTAAATATCGTGGAGATAATTTTCAGCTGTTTTAGCTTATCCAAACAATCCTGAAGCTCAAAACTAAAAAAATTCAGCCGTAACTGAAGTTTTCTTGACTAAACAAAGTAACAAAGTGAGTCTTCTGGAAGGTAAACAGATATAATGAAATATATTTGGATGTTTCAGGTCATCAAAACTGCCGTTAAGTTCAGAAGTTCGTAACAGTGTTCGTAACACTGTTCGTAACAGTGGCTTTATAACCCATAAAAGGTGACGATATGTATCCAAACATATCAGTGTATCTTCTGTAAGGTCATTATCAGAGTATCTTGGGATGTTCAAGTTCATGAAAATTCAGAACTTACGATATTTTAAAACATATTCAAAGAATATTTTGAAACGTTCACAGACACATAGGATAGCCGTGTTAGATTCAGGTCATTCAAACTGTCCTTCAACATTTAAGGTCTACAATTGTAACAGTAGCTCTATGGGCTGTACAAAGCTTAGTTAGTTTGTTTGGCAAAGAATATCCCAAGATTATCTTTGAGATTAAGATTATCAAATATGTTTGAATACATGTCCATTCGAATACATAGCAGATAACCCAAGTAACATT
Source organism: Aedes japonicus (assembly GCA_034211315.2). Taxonomy (NCBI): domain Eukaryota; kingdom Metazoa; phylum Arthropoda; class Insecta; order Diptera; family Culicidae; genus Aedes; species Aedes japonicus. The sequence continues at coordinate 46,481 of JASCZW010005295.1, read as the reverse complement.
TTCAGTTTCATTCTAGCCGAATAACACTCCTCCCGTCAAACTTCACGGTGATATCGTGGTTAGTTTTTGTTGTTCTGCTTTGATAGATTCTCTGCTCTTCTGGTTCATTAAGCAGTAAATAATATCTAGAAAAAAAAAGTTCAAGCGTTGCAAAATATTGAAAACAAATCGAGTTTTTTTCACAGTGTATAATGCTCCGAATCATATGCGCATTTAATTTTGTGGTGAATATTGGTACGATAAGAGCCTAAAATTAATGCGCCTCGGAAATAATGCGAGTTTAAATCTACAAAAACAAAATTGAAACAAATATATTCGATAAATTATTCAGGAATTTCCTGAAAATTTATGGAATTAAATAAGGTTATTTGAAAGAATGCCAAAATTGGTCTCTGATCTACAGTTTATAAGACTTACATTTAAAATTTGGTGTATTTATTTTTCCACATTTCAGATTGGAAAAAAAACACTATTTTGGCAAAAAGCCAATTTATCTTCGTAATGGCTACTATAAAACTCATTGGTCATTTGGTGACTTTCCTCAATGACAATTTGCCATTTAATGCATTTACTGAAGGGAAAATGGTTTTAAAATGCTTTTTCAACTGACAATAATAAAATATTTCGAATGAGTCCTAAAACGGCATTTCTAAACAGCATTTTACGAGTTCATAAAGTCAAAATAAAACCTTTGATAGGGGTTAAAAGAACTTTAGAAGACAAGGTTTTGAGATCGCTGTAAAGAAGCTGTGTAGGTTCTCATAAACCTGACTAAAATATAAAACATCTTGGTACCTCTGGGTGCCATAATACAACCAAATTGATTGCTAGTGGCTTTCATAAAACTTTATTAAAATTTAATAAAGCTGGATAGATTTGGCAATGTTACTTTGGAAAGCTACTATTACAACTGTAGATCTTCAATTCTAAACTCCAGGACAGTTTGGACGACCCAGCACGCCTCACAAAAATAATTCCTACTTTTTTACTATCTTTTCTATGTTATTGAGCACCAAATCAATCAGAAAACACCAAAGTGCTTGTATTACAACGCATGAGAAAAATTGAAAGGGCCTGAAAGGGTTAATTCATGGAATAAAGGGTGTATTCGATAAAAATGGCACACAGAAAATCTTCTGTAACTTTTGAATCGTATGAGAAAAAAACCTAGAAATTTGAGTAGATCTTATCCATAGTGTATTATTTACATCTGCCAAGTTTCATAGTTATACATTCAGTAGTTCCAGTCATGTCGTCGAAACAAGAAATTGTCAGTGAGAAAATTTTGTGCACTCACAATCAAAATCCAGGGGCGTCCCACCGGTGGATTGCTAAAAGGTTTGGAATTGCAAATACAACTGTGTCTCGTGTAATAAGAACCTTCAAGGAGCGTCTGAGTGTCCAAAGGAAGGAAGGGAGTGGTCGTAAAAGTGGTCCAATGGACAGTAAAATGGCCAAGGACTTTCCTGTACAACAATTCAAGAACCGTTCAAACATGTCAATTCGAGATGTCGCTAAAAAGTCTAAGGTGTCAGTCGGTTTTGTGCAGAAAACCATGAAGCGTGCTGGGTTACATGTTTACAAAGTGCAAAAAGCCCCAAACCGGAATGAAAAACAAAACATCACTGCGAGAACCCGCGCCCGGAAACTTTACACGAAGCTGCTCACCAAATCCGGTTGCATCGTGATGGATGACGAAACATACGTCAAGGCCAACTTCCGTCAACTTCCTGGGCAAGAATATTTCGTTGCCAAGTCGAAGTTCGATGTTCCGGAGGATGTTCGAAAGAAGAAATTATCGAAATTTGCAAAGAAGTTTCTAATCTGGCAGGCGATTTGCAGATGTGGTGAAATAAGTGCTCCCTTCATCACTTCCGGAACAATAAACGGTGCGATTTACACGGAAGAGTGCCTTAAGAAGCGTCTCTTGCCATTCATTAAGAAGCACAAAGGATCAACTCTGTTTTGGCCTGATCTAGAATCCTGCCACTACGGTCGAAACGTATTGGAGTGGTACCGAGCCAACGGAGTCAATTTTGTGCCAAAGGATATGAACCCACCAAATCCACCGGAACTTCGTCCAATTGAAAAATTCTGGGCAATTATGAAAACAGAACTTCACAAACATCCCAAAACTATAAAAACAGAGCTAGAATTGAAGAAAATTTGGGTAAAAACAACAAAAACACTGGGAAAATCGGTTGTACAAAATTTGATGGGTGGAGTGAAAAGGAAGGTGCGGGCATTCGGGATGGGAGACGAAATTGAATAAAACAAATGTTGTAAATCAAAACTCATTAGTAGTTCTTCATGCCCTGAAAATTTCAAGAAAATCCGATAATCAGTTTCATTTTGATGAGTATATATGTGTGTGCCATTTTTATCGAATACACCCTTTATTGCATTGTACTATCCAAATGGCTTACATTTAGTTGCGTAGTCCTACGTCATCATTTCGAACAACCCAATGGGGCTGTACCTTGTAGTTTTTTTGAGAAGGTTTACTGGTGGGACTCTGAATACAGTAGAAACCTCTACGCCAGGCCTTTGATGATATCGTTGCGTAAATCCTTCCGAATCATTTTACCAGCCGTACACGGAACGCCCAAGAAGACGCTGTTGAGAATGATTTGGATGGAGCCACGTTTCAGTTTTTGGAGTCTTTTCGTCAGTGTTACGTTTAATAATAAGGCGTTTCGTGATTACTTTATATTTTTTGTAGTTTGGTCCATTGATGTGTCATTTATTATGCTATGAGAGTCTCCGCTTATAGCGCTTATTGCTTATTGCTTGCTCTAAACTTAGTGTTCTAGATGCACTTCCACAGTTATTAATTGAGAGCTTTCGATGCAAGGTACCATTTTTGCATTAGTATGATTGTGTGGCAAGTACAATCATACGCTATGCCCAGGGAGTCGAGAAATTTTCCTTAACGAAAAATTCCTAGCATTTCACCAGCCGTGCAAGGATTATGTCGTCCATAGAGGGTCCATAGGGGGTCCATTTTCAAGTGTGCTTTTCCTTTCTTTCAGCCATGTTCATGTCAACTGTTTTGTAAGGTTTCGTGTCGTCTTTATGTCTGTTTGTTATTTAGTTCGTCTGCGTCACGTTTATAAGATGAATACGGTTTTTTACTTATCTTCGTTATTTCTTCATGATTTCTGCAGTCTTTTTGTAGTTTGGGAGTTTCTTCATTTTCTATTTATCTGGAGCCGCTTTGTGCCATTCTGTGATATGAATTTCACTCCTCCCACTGTTTTGCCATGGATATGCGGGTCGTACTTTGTATTCTAGGGCTGTTTTGAGAATACTTCCGTGATACTTCTATATGACAATGTATCAAATAAAAATAGTTCAGTCTGGCGGTTCTAATTTTCTTGTTAGTGGTTCTGTAGTTAAGCCAATTCGATGCAATACTTGGATTTTATCTTTCTTCTACGATGTTATTATTTGCGCCGTGATTTAACGTGCTTTCCAAAAGCGTGCTGATTTGTGATAATTAACTATTTCAGCTTTTTGAACTGAGTTATATGATCAATTGCAGCATTTTCACTATTTGCAAATACTGTACTTTACCATGGTTTACTATCTCAGAACTATAATGTTCATCGATAAAAAGTACTAGAAGATTTTCAAAAGCACTTTTAGGCTGCATTTCCACTGATCTGGCAACACTATCTAATATGGGAAAGAACCAGACTAGCCCTGGGACCTGGTAGTTGAAGTTAAACTGCTTCAAGGTTTTGCCAGTACTCAGGGGATCTCAAGGATTTAGTGCTAGTTACCATAAAAAACATTTAGATTTGGTAAGCACTCTTAATATTCATTATATATAAGAGTGTAGCATTACTATCAAATAATCTCAAAAATCATTAAAAAAATCAGTTTTCTACAAATCAACATTCTTTTTCAAGCATCCCTATTCTAAAAGTGCATCAACAATGACGACACTGGTCCTAATAACCATCCGTTCCCACTCTTCCTTCCTACACAATAACCCTAAACTACGCCATAAAGCCAGCGTCCAACGATGTGACAAACACGCCAAGATCTATTTCACTACATCTCTCGGGAAATCGTGTTTGGCTGAGAGGACGGCTTCCAACGGGCACTACCTTGACGACTGATTGTATCATATCGCATTTTTTACGATGCCCTGAAATGACGACGACAAAATGACTACCTTCACATCTAGCTGCCGAACCTCGTCGTCGTTGATATTGATAAGGAAGGCGTTAAAATCAATTTTATTACAATTTATTAATTTCTGTTTTATACGCATATTTTGTTATACGACACCTAATGGTTCATCATTTCCAGGAAGCAGCCTCCGAACTGTATTTTATGTGTTTTCGGTGACCCTTTACGATGGTTTATGTTATACGAATCGGTTCAGCCACCACGGAGAGAAATTCCGAAATGTACGTGATAAAGAAAGTTCGATAAGATGAAGCTTTCTATAAAGCATCAACGGTGGGAAAAGGTGATTTTTATGGGATGTTTTAGTGTATTGTAAGAATTCACTACAACCGTGAGTCACTGTTGACCAGACTTGAACAGTTTACTGGGATCATCAGAACGCACAAGAACATTGCTACCCCGCTGAAATTCTTGAAGCAACGAGGCGCCATTCAGCTGCTATTGTCCACCAAGATCATAATCAAACATCCGACTATAATCACGCTTTTAGATTTTTTGTTAGTCTCACCGAGTGAAAATGGTAGCAAGAACATTTATCTAATAAGCCCGATTTCGTTCAAAGTATCAAATTTCAACTGATTTTTTCTCACTTTCCCAAACAGCGAAGAACGGAGGGAACCCGCTTTGGTTAGATGATAATGAGACGAGAAACATTCAGCGGAACATCCACTTTGTGGTTTTAAGATTCAACCTTTCGATAAGTGAATCCCTGCGAGCATGCATCGATGATACCTACGAACAGCGACGAGGTTTTCTTCCTTCTGGTGGTGTGTTCATGCTGCGCTGTTTGACCGAATCCAAACGAAGAATATCGTTTTATGATCTTAATTTATGAGTCGGGGTTGGTGTTTGTCTCTCGGGCTAGCGGAACAAACGCACTGTGGCGACAGAGAGGGAGGCAGCGTCGACAGAGAATGGGAATTTACCGAGTCTAACAAACCATTTACACCTTCGACAACAGAACAGTCGCGCCAACGATCAGGATCAATGCCGGTAGAGAAGACCTGAAAGGATACCGAATCTCACGGGTACGGAAAGGACATGCGTAATCGATACGATGTTTTTATCACTTTCCGCACAGCCAGTAGCTGATCCTCATGGGCTAGATCAGGTTCGAAGTGCATGAAGTGGAACACAAAAGGACCCTGAAAGGTTATGAATGCACTCCGATAAAATGATGCTTATTTCTTACGTCACTTTTAGAAATATGTACCTGTATATGTATCTAACGGTACTGTTTCGTTCTTGGATGAGATTGTTGTCGTCTGGCAGGTTGCTTATGTCAGGAGGCGGTACATGTGAAGATCAAACATCAAACATTCCGAAACACAATACTGGCGTCACTATGAATAACCGTCATAAATAATGGCTATCATCAATGGGTTCTGTGATTTTGCGTGAAGATGATAGACTTACTGCACAATTACAATTGATTTCGAATTATCTATCAAATTATTGGATGGCTACAAAATATGACCAAAATCTTGCATGCTAATTTCTTGTGTTGTTAAAAGTATGTAGGATAAATGTACCATTAGTACGTTTCCTTTTATGTTAATCAAAAAAAATAATAACATGTAATACTTACTCCATTGTAATCGGTCCATGGATGTACCTCTCCATCCACGCTGTCTGCGGAGAGTCCGCAGGTGGCCTTCTACTTGATCGATCCACCTTGCTTGATGCGCGCCTCTTCTTCCTGTACCCGTCGGTTCGTTTTCGAGAATCATTTTCACAGGGCTGTCGTCCGACATTCTTACGACATGCCCAGCCCATCGTAATCGACTGATTTTTGCGATGTGTACGATGGGAGGTTCTCCCAGCAATTGGTGCAATTCGTGGTTCATTCGCCTCCTCCACGTTCCGTCTTCCCTCTGCACTCCACCGTAGTCTTGTAGATGGTCAACTTTGTGGTTCCGCGAACTTTGTTCGATCTTAGCGTCCTTCAGAGTCCACGTAGGCACGATTGCCAGCCATAATGCGCCTTTGTATCTCTCTGCTGGTGTCGTTATCGGCGGTCACCAATGAGCCCAGGTACATGAATTCATCTACTACCTCGATTTCATCACCGTCGATCTGAACTCGTGGTAGAAGACTAACGTTGTCTTCTCGTGAGCCCCAAAATTCCTACGCTCTAACGAAGGGTATACGTTTTTCATCTGCTTCTACTTTGTTGGCATTTCAAGCTTATTGCTTTCCCGCTTTCTTAGCGTTTCAAACTTACTGCTTTCACAATGAGCTTATTGTGTGCTCTCAACTTTTCCTTAACGAAAAACTCCAAACCCAGCCACCTCCAGCATGGTGTTGCTTTGTATCTGAGCCAATGCCGACTGATCAAAGGGAGACCTCTTTCCTCCAATCTTTTCCCATAGTAGGAGTAGAAATTTAACATTAATCCCTGTAGTAAGGCAATCGATTAAATTATTTTGGAACCCACCACTATAAGACTGGTAACACAATGATAGGTACAGAGGCACGCATTAACCTTATTGACCAGCTTCCCATTTCGTCTCAAATTCAAAGGGTTGCGACTTTAAACTGGGCCTAAGAAGGCACCTTGTGCTCGTTTATTTTCGACAGAAAGCGTTGATCTTACCCCCATTCTGGATGAAAACAAGTTAACTATAGCTTCACCACTACCATGGGGTGAAAAAGTGTATGAGTATATATAGCACACGGTTTTAATTATTTCATTCTCTTAGGAATAGAATATTCTTCCAAACATCCACACATTTTTGAAAGAAGATAAAAATAATGAAATTTAACACACGCGTAAAATATGGAGACCATTTCCGCGTAAGAGTGTAAAATTTGAAAAATTTGGACAGAAAACCACAAATGGGAAGGAAGTCTGCATATACCAAATATAATATCATGTGGGTTATGCACCAACCCTTACCTCTCAAAAGACCAAATGAACTTTTAAAAATCACTTTAGATCTATAGGAACGCACGGTTGACAATAATTACTTTGAATAATGGAGATGCATGATAAGATGGTCACTAAATTTAAAAAGCAGCATTTTTGAAAAAAAATATAGCTTAAAAACCAACATACATACATCGCAATGTTTTTGATATGTTATGTAAAAAAGTGTAAGACTTTTAATAAAACAGATAAAAACTTGCAGGCTTTTTGGTTCTGAGATTTTCAAAACCCACTATAACACATGTTTTCGTCAAAAATTTCGCAATTGAGAAAAAAAATTATATATTTTCAAAAATTATTTTGAATGATCTTTCATTTACGTATTTAGTTGATAAAATGTATTCTCTGGTTCAAAAACTATGAAAATTAGAAAAAAATGCATTTTCGAAAACCCTAATACAAAATAAAAAATAAGGGTTTAATATTTGTCGATATGCAGGCTTGTAGCAGGTTACTTTTTGGTGACTTGGTCACTATAGACTGCTCCAGAGAGTATAAGCACACTTTCAAAATAACAAAATGTTATTGTCATGTTAATGTCATTTTTTTTTAGTTTTAATAATTTTATTTGTCAAATCATTTTCGTATTTGTGTTTTATATGTTATATTTGTGTTTTATATGTGTGTTTTAAATTTTTGGATATCGTCCGCTGGATTTATGAAATTTTGAAACTTGGCAGTTCGGCGGATTCATGTCTTTCGGCATGAAACATACATTTTGACTTTTGTACCATTCTAAAGTGTCCTTTGCGCAATGACATGATGCCAAATCAGGCCAAAACACTACTTGACCTTCGTGCTGCCTGATCCTCGGCAATAATCGCTTCTGGAGACATTCGTTAACGTATTTCTGAGTGTTCATATTCGCCGTTGTGATGTACGGACTAGATGTTATACCACACTCGCATATTGTCTGCCAAACCAAAACCTTCTAACCGAATTTTTCGGTAAAAATTGCCTTCTCCGTTTCGGGGATGTCTTTGCCTTTGCTTACAGTATAGAATTGTGGTCCGAGAAGCGTTTTGTAATCCAGTTTCACATACGTTTCATCGTCCATTATTATACACCCAGAATTTCTACACAATAACGAATCGTAGAGTTTGCGGGCCCGTGGTTTCACGGACGCGGCCTGTTTTGGGTTCCTTTTGGGTTTTTTCTGCTTCCGGTATGTTTTTAGCCCAAGTCTTTCTGTGGCACGCATGACGTTACTCGACGAGGTCCCTAGTGTTTTCGCAACATTCCGAACGGAAGTCGCTGGTTTTCGCTTGTAGGCATCCCTGATCTTTTTATCGATATCCGGACTAACAGGACCGGATTTCCGAACGCTCTACGGCGCATCTTCAAACGTACACTGATCTCTATATTTTCGAATCGCAGATCGTACCGCTCCGACGCTTACACCCTCTTTCTTTGCCAATTTTGTCAAGGAGAGTCCGCTCACAGTGCACCATTTGTGCACGATACTTTTTCGTTGTTCCTGAGCACTTTTTTGATGTTATGTCATTCAGAAATGTGCAAACAAAAGGACGCAGCCAAAACCAGTTGAAATATTTCATTATATTTAAAGTGACTGTTAAAATAAGGTGTGCTTATACTTCCTTGAACAGTCGTTAGATGGGCCACTTGAATATAAACAACCGCAAACTCATGCATTTCCACATAAAATTTTACCAATAACAACCTTTTTACTACGTTTTTGATACAACAGGCCATAGTTGGGAACATATAAAAATATATGTCCCCAACATTGGGTCTACTATTTTCTTGCAAAATCTTTGTTATTTTAGCTATGTAAACAGTTAGTTTGTAACGTGTAACTATTTTCTGTACATTCAGACTGCATTACTTGCTTTATCGATTTAATTAAGCCAAATTTAGATCACTTGAAGATCGTATAGATCAACTGTTCAGCATAACCAGTGAAATCATGATGCCCCAAAAGTTCAAGAAATCGAAAATTACGCAGAAGTGAACAACTATAAGTTGATTGATATTGTCTCAATTGCTTCGAATTACGTCGATCATCCTAATAGCAACATGATTTTGTTGATTATCGCCGAATTAATGACACATTTGGTACATAGGCCGAATGAAGGAGCTAGGCTTACATTACATCCCCTTACCCTATTAGTAAACAAAAAATCGTTTATCCACTCTGCCTTTGATTGGATGTTGTTAAACCAAATATTTGTTTGGCATTGTTACAAACATGTTAAGTAGAATATTACCTACAAATAAAGCTCAAGAGCCTTTCAAGCTGTTCAAGCATACTGATACTATTTCAACGCTATTTTCTAAGGTTTCTCCCAGCTGAAAGAACCACATACATCTAATGAACGCTGATATAGAAAGGTTGGAGCGCTCCATGTTCGGTCGAGTTTGCATGCTCAATGTGTGGCTGGTGAAAACTTTACTTTCAGAGGACACGTTGGACAATTTTGGACAATTTTGAGAACCTGCTACCAGCAGAAAAAATGTTTTTGTTGGAGATAAAGCAATAACAGAGCTGGCCAATTAATGCGTGATCATACTGAAGCTATTAACTGCATCAATTCTTTAAGCATTTTAGATTCAAAGGTTGCTGTATGGATTTTATCTCGAAGTTCCCTAACGTTCTGGGAGCATTAAATCTTTTTCCGAAGCTTCTAATACCCTAAACTAATTTTTTTTCAGAATCAAGTATTTTTTTTTTAATTTTTGGAGAATTCGTTGAATTTTGGAGAATTATCGAAACTGTTTTGATATATTGATAAACTTCTTGATTTTTTTTATACTTCTCTGCTAAACTTCAGGGAAGTTTTCTTACCGATCAAATATCTCCAAATATCTCCAACAAAGTGAAATAAAAACCATTGAAATTCCTTTATGAGCTCAAAGTACGAAATGAACGGTTGGGTAGATAGTGCTTATCATATTTTATTAAAGTTTCATGAGCAATGAATATTAATGGTCATATAAATGATTTTTGTATAGACTGTTCTTTTGTTCATCAGTGATTAGCTCTTGAATTTCAGGAAAGCTCTTTCCTGATCTTCGACAAAGCTCTTTGCTGAAATTCTTGGAAGTTTGCTGCTGAAATTTAAACAAGTTTCCTCATGAACTTCATGGCAGTTACTGATTACTGATTTTCTTGTAAACTCACATCTGACAACTCAACATTACCTGCCATGAAAAGTTGCAAAGTTTTTTCCTGAAATGTGTTACTATCTAAACTTCTGATGCGTCCTATCCAGAACTGCGAGGATAATTTCTACAAAAGTTTTGATGACTTATATTAAACAAATTTCTGTATATCATAAGCCTATGACAGTAAGTTTTGGAATCTTTGATACAAAATAACATTACAGAATTACGTTTTCATGATAACTTAAGAGGATACGTTTGATGCATTTCTTGAGCGAATCATAGTTTGCGAAGTAAATCCTAGTAACATTGCCAAAATCATCCAGCTTTATTAAGTTTTATTAAAGTTTTATGAAAACCACTAGAAATCAATATAGTTTTATTATGGCAGTAAGAGGTGGCAAGAAGTTTTAAATTTAAGTCAAATTTATGAGACCCTACAAAGCTTCTTTTCAACGATATTAAAACCTTGCTTCTAAAATTACTTATACTACTATCAAAGGTTTTGACTTTATGAACTCGTAAAATGCTGTTTTGAAAAGCCGTTTTAGGACTCATTCAAATGATCCTATTATGGTCAGTTGAAAAAAACATTTTAAAACCGTTTTGCCTCCAGTGAATGCAATAAACGGTAAATGCAATAAAACACCAAATGACCAAATAGTTTTATAGTAGCTATTACGAAGATAAATTAGCTTTTTGGCAAAATTGTGATATTTTCCAATCGCCATATTGAAATATAAAAATTGAAATGTGGAAATTCACCAAATTTCAAATGTAATGCAAATGAACTGTAGATCAGAGACCAATTTAAGCATTCTTTCTTATTAAATTTCATGAATTTTCCGGAAATTCATGATGAATTTATCGAATATATATGTTTCAATTTTGTTTTTGTCGATGTAAACTCGCATAGTCTTCGAGACGCATTAATTTTCTGGTCTTATCGTTCCAATATTCAGCATAACATTAAATACGCATATGATTTGGAGCACGCTGTAAAAAATACTCAATTTGTTTTGGATATTTTGCTATCAAACAAAATTTCCCGCAACTCTACCCTAGTCTAGTGTTGCGAGAAATTTTGTTTGATAGCAAATGAATCAGAAGAGCAGAGAATCTCAGAGGTTCTCAAGTGGTCATAACATCTTTCATTAGAACATTTTCAAAATCTTCATAGTATTGTAAAGGTCCACTTTGCACACATTTTGGCTTTAAAGATGCATAGATGTGGTGTTGGTGGACAAAACAGTTTTGAATGTAGTTTTATCAACAAACCGGGAGGAGTTCTATACGGCTGGAATAAAACCAAATTTGTTACTTGGGAAACAGCATATTTCACCATAAATCTGAGTTCGTTGCTCTTCAAGATGAGAAATTTTAAAATTATTATAATTATTACTAGATTACTGCACCACAGATTTTTGAAGAACTGCATACCAGTGAAAAAAAGTTCATTTCAGAAAAATACCTGCACCTCATCTGCAACCAGTTATAAACTAAAAAAAATCCTGATAGACTCGAGTATTTGTCTTATTGCAAAACCTCATCGTATTAAAAACTCGATGGCAACATAATCGTCATTCAATATGTCAGTTCACGGTATCAGTGCCATTTGTTTCGTGCAGCTTTTTGGCAATGCGATTGAAACTCAGATAATGTTTTGCAAGTAGGCTCCACCTCTTACCATATTTACCAACCATATTTAATCTCAAAGAAATCAATGTTACTGTTATGCCGTAACGTAATTTATGGACAATCGGAACTGCCCGAATTGTGTTATCAGTAATCATCTTACCTTCTTTCATACAGTCTATTATCAGACCTTCGCAGCTTCTGATCATGTAGCCGATCGTTATCACCCATTATCAGTTTACCCATCATCCCGCTAATCCATATAAACCCGATAGCAATAGATTAAATTATTCAGTATCATATAAACAGTGTCGTTCTTTCGCTCAAATGTCCCAGCACAAATAATTCCAACTTCAAAAAACCTACACCCAACAAACATCAGTGTCGAATAATCGCTAGTTCAAACAAATTTGGAGAAGTTATTCAGCTTTCATGAAGGAAAATCTGAACAACTTCTCCAAATTTGTTTGAACAAACAGTTATTCAGCAGTAATTTTATTGAAACAATTTTTTTTTGTATACATCATTTATTTGTACAGGCTCAATCGAATCATCTTTACAGAGCCAAGTTTTCATATTTATATACAACATTTATCTTAAAAGTAAGGTTACGGGAATCGAACCGATTACTCGCGACCGTCTCAAGGTTAAAAGGATTCACAAATTAACGGATGCAAAGATGGGCAGGAATTTAAAGAATGATTAACATAATTCATTTATTTTAAATTCTAAATTGTCTTGAACCTACATCTAAACATATTTTGGATTATTTTTTTTTTTTGACTACAACATTTTTGAGAACGAAAAACAAACACAAACATAAATTTAAAAACAAACTAATACTCAACATACAGGCTAAACAAACTACAATCTAAGATGAATCCTAGAGGGTTTGGGCCGTTTAGTGGAATACCTGTTACTAGAAATTAGAAGAAAAATTAGTATCTTGTCGCAAGTCGAGTTATTAGTACGAGACATTGAAGAAGTCTGCACATTGTAGACGAAATACGCGTATCTGTCGAAGATAAGCAAAGGTAGTTGGAATTAAATGGAAGATACTAATTTTTCTTCTAGTTTCTAGTTACAATCTAAGGCTAATAAAGATCGGACTCGGAAAAAATGCGACACTTTATTTTGGGTGTAACTTCGGGTGGGTAAAAATTAATGAAATTTTCAGTAATACTAGTTTAGAGTATTATGTTTATGTGTGCGAAATTTTATCGCGATCTGTCAAGTAGTTTTCAAGATGCATTCGAAACAAGAAGAGCTGTGTCAGCAAATCTTGGGCGCGGTGATCGATAATCCTTGTCAGTCGCACAGATGGATCGGCAAAAGGCTTGGAATCCACCATTCCACCGTGTCCCACGTTTTGAAGATGATTCAGGAGACGAAGACCATCGAGCGACGCGCTGGAAGCGGCCGAAAACCGATAACGGAATACTCAGAGAAGGCGCGGAAGATAAGGCAGTACTTTAAGAATAACCCAAACCTTTCCACCCGAGACGTGGCCAAAAAGGTCAATTCGTCGAAGTGGTTCGTCCAGCAGACCATGAAGCGGGCTGGGCTACGTGTTTTTAAGGTCAGGAAGGCGCCAAACCGGACTGACAAGCAAAACACGGAGGCCAAATTGCGTGCGCGGAAGCTGTACCGTGAGTGACTGGTCAAGCCAGGCTATCTCGTCATGGACGACGAGACATATATCAAGGCGGACACCAAACTAAACCCCTGCCTCGAGTTTTTTGTCGGTACATCCCGCATGGAGGTTCCGGAAAAGTTCCGGAAGAGAAAGATAGACAAATTCGCGAAGAAGTACCTGTTGTGGCAGGCGATCTGCGAGTGCGGACGGTACAGCAAGCCGTTCGTTACAACCGGCACCATAAACGGGCAGATTTATCGAGAGAAATGCTTGCAGAAGCGCTTGCTGCCCTTCCTCCGCTCTCACCGTGGTCCCACGCTGTTCTGGTCGGATCTCGCTTCGTGCCATTACGCCAAGCCTGTAATGGATTGGTACGAAGCGAAGGGCGTTAATGTGGTCCCGAAGGAGGCGAACCCGCCAAATACACCAGAACTTCGTGCGATCCAAAAGTTCTGGGCGATAATGAAGAAGAAGTTGAAGAAAAGCGGAAAAACATTCCAAACCGATGAAGCTTTAAAAAAAAAAACTGGGAGAAATTGTGTAAGGAAGATGGACAAAGCCTCGCCCAAGATCTCATGAGCAGTGATAAGAGAAATGTACGAGGAAGGGAGGAACTTCAATAAATAAATTATGCAAAAACATAGCTAATATATAGTTATTTAATCCCTGAAAATTTGAAAAGTATCCGATTAACTTTTTTGTGATCATTTTTTCCGAGTCCAGTCTTTATTATTTAAAAACACATAAAAAAAAGTTTGTTTTGCATGGGACATTGCGGTATAATACACACCATGTGGCTCACTTGCCCTGAAACTAGCATTCTTGAAAAAAAAACGTTTCTTTTCTATCAAGCCTTCAAGATATTCGAGGAACTTAATTTTCGTTAGGTTCCAACGAATTTCTAAATGCTCAAAGCCTTCTTTTTCTTTTTCTTCGAACACCAACTCGCAACAGCTCATTTATTGAGCGGTATTTGATATCTGAGCTGACCACTTATTCAAGTGAGCAAACGATTGCTGTATTTACCACGTTACTCAGTTGTCTAGATATGTTTAACTATTTTGTGATGATGATTACAAATTGTGGAAAATCGAAGAAAAAAACTTCATACATACCATGATTTGAGACAATCTGCATTTGGATGTATTACCTGTATTACCTGCATTTGGATGTATTACCTGATTAAAATACATAATTTGTACCATTAAGACAATCAGAAGGAAGTAATACTCCGTCGGCGAATGAACAAGTGGACATGCGGTTTGATTTTCTTATTTAAGAAAAACGTGGTCCAGCAGAGAATGGTGTTCCAGAATGGTGATTACCTGATTTGCTTCTCTGTGATTGACCATTGTGATAGTAGTAGTAGTATTTATCTTCGGTCTATCGTTACTGCCAGTCGATAATGAACCTAATGACTATGAAATTTTGAACTGTTTCATGGTGGTATAATCGATTTGCTCTCTTTCGTGCCGGAACTCGTCTTTTTGTTGGTTGATAGTTCGAGTAAGGTGAGACTGGAGATCTTGCCGAGAGAAATCTATCTGGGATGTAGTGAGGAGCCGACAACCAGAGGCTTTGGTTGTAAAATTTCTCCAACAGCTCTTAAGAAAAGCCCAGCTACTCTTCTGATGAAACGCCGCAACAACAACAAAAAACCGGGAGTACGGATTACGAACCCAGGCATGATTTTCATAAAACAAAAACACATACACCCCACTACGAACGTCGGAACCCCTGAAAACCAAAACCACGAAAAAAACGCAAGTCATAATCAAAATGTGATAATTACTCCCCATTGACGTGATCGGGACTTTTGAGTGTTTTTTCAACAACTGATGTATGAATGCCCACGTGATGATCGACGAGAGGCTCGCGCCCATTCATAGAACGCACCTCGCCGACAGACTGGCCGAGGAAATGATAATTGAAAATTGGCCGAGAAAATGGAATGAAGCATTAGTGCCTCATCGGTCGTCGCAAATCGATTTTCGAGCCTCATGAATGGATCGTAGAACTCTCGTTGGGGGTCGGAACAGCAGTCCTTTGACAGCAAATCTTTGCCGCACGCTGCCAGGTTCACGTAGCGGTCTATCTCTTTAGCTTAGCCAGGGGTAGTTAATCCACCGCTAGAACCATCTCTCTCTCTCTCAATCCACCACAAATGGCTATATACTTTTGCTTGGTAATGTGTATTTTGAAGGCAACAATCATCTCACTTCCTGAAACGCCCAGACATAGTTTGTTGTTGGTTTTTAGGAAGATCCACCATCGCCACCGGTTCAGGCAATCTACAGTGAAAAAGTTGCTAAGTGGTTTGCCGATTATGTTGGATGGAATTTTCAATTTGATTGCTCGAGTGGAGCCCGTTATGCCATCCGCAATAATTTGTGTAGTTTTGCAAGCAATAACAAAATTCCTTGCATTCCAGATCTTTTGTGTCGTTATTTATCACTTCGACAGGTTTCAACAGTTCAGAGGCCAAGTGATAAAGAACCCATCAGTAAGTCACCGAAAATGGCAACAATAGCAAATGCTTCCGGTCTGCCTTTGATAAGTTTATCAGTAAGGCTCGTCCGTCGCACTTCCTCATTTATTATTTATGAACCTGATTTACCAGACTGCTGAAGTGACGAACCTGTTTTTAGAAAGAAAATACAAAAGCGTACAATGGGAAAAAAACAACAGATAACTGCATTGAGCCAGGGGGAAATCCGGCACCACCAGGATCGTCCAAATCTCCTCTTACCGAGCGGGTGTGGAACGATGGCGCCAAGGGCTACAATTTTCGAATTTGAGAAAACTAATACCTTTCAAGTGGTTCTGTTCACATATTTCTGCGCTGACTTTGGCACGCAACGAATTAGTCCTACCTTGGCTGTTGTAGAATTAGACCCACAACGGAATGGATGAAGAAATGCATTAGCACAGGGAAGAGCCAACAGAAGACAAAAAAAATGAAGAGTCAAAGTCACTCCGGATCAAATTAGAGGGTAGGAATTTCCTAAGCTGTCATCGGCAGCGCCAGAACTAACATTTTTCGTTGCCTTATTAGAGAGTCCCAGGAAGAAGGAAACGACCTTCGTCATTTCCATCCACTTGTCCGCCTCGTTTTGCAGCGGGGGTGATTTTTAGCAAAACCAATAATGAAGCAAAATAGACACTTCCTACACATTATTCATCTAGGGCTCTGGTTTCGGATGTTTATTTGTCTTTCCGATGATAAAGTCAGTCTGTGAGAGACAATAGTCAGGAAGTGGAAGGAAAGCATTCCTTAAGGATGCGTGAGCAACAACAGGTAGGTGAAACATGCGCTTGGCCCAGCGTGAGATTAGGAATGTTTGACATATTGTTTCTGGACGGCGGATGAACTTGCCGATGTCTTCAATTTTCCTGTCAGGAAGTTTTTTTCTTCGACAAAGTCGCCTCAACACTATTTGTTTTATTGCGGGTAATTAAAGGCTTGACTGGAGAGGAGACAGGATCCTTCAAAAAAATGCTTTCAGGCTGCGGAACAAAGCAATTAGTATGGCAAAGGCGGAACAAACGGGTATTTTAAGTTTGTTGTCTTGGAAGGTGGGCATTTGTGAGTAGTTTGGTAAGAACTTTGCTCAATCTGGTGAGGACTTTACTTCTTAAATCGAGGATGTATGACATGTTGATGTCTCCACATTAGTAATTTAGGCCAATAGCATAGCATAGCAGAGAACACTTGCGCATGTCATGGAGTAGTCACCGTGGAGTAAGTCTTTCCACTAAACGTTTCGCCAATTTTTCAATATGTTACGAAATTCGGACAGTTTTCATGAATGGTTAAAAATTTTACCGGAAATAATTCTAATGTTACAATTGGTCCTAATACATCAAACATTCCACTCAAGACTCATACCACGAACGTAGTCTCAGTATGTGTGTGTGTGTGGGGGGGGGGGTGTATGTGCGTGTGCATCTGTGCGTCTGTGCGTGTGTACAATCCATATTCCATCTATATTTATAATTTGTATTTATTTATAGATGCAGACATTTTTAGCCCTAAATATGGAAGGTGATAGCTCTATTGTGCATCCAACAACCCATTTCAAGAATGCCTGTTCATACACGTACATTCTGAGGTTATCTTCATATACAATAAGCCCCGCATGAAAACTGTCATGTATTAATTGGATACATGAGAGGCATTCACACTTCCAGAATTTTTTCAAAATTCTGGCACGTATTTTGTAATATAAATGTTTCATCACAACAATAAAATAATAAAACGATCTCACCGACTTTTCTTTTGTTCCTCCATTCTTTTGCCTATGTGTAAGTTGTCCTCTTTATGTTGGTCTTGATTAGAATCATGCTGCTCTTGGAGATCTTTAATGACAGTATAATATCTTTATTAGTATATCATAAAAGTAATACTTATTTGCAACTTGTTTTCCTGTAAATGTAGAAATTAAACACTCGTATTTTCCACTCAACATTTGTTCAATATTTTTTTTTTGGCTCTATCTTTTTTTTTTTAAGCAAGAACACACATAACACGCATGAAAAATTTTTTTTGTATTGATTTATTAATATTGTTGTTTATAAATCCATTAACTCCATTAACGTGTAATTTTTATTAATTTTTATATAGTACTGCTGAACTAGTCTTCTATTCCTGATTCCGATTCCTCTTCACTTCCTTCATATTTATAAATTTCTTCTGCCATTTCTTTTAGCTTTTTTTTTGTCTTTTGCCAACTCTATCCAATTTTCTTCTATTAGTCCTGATATCTTATTTTTATCTTCTTCGATACAATCATTCCAGGTCTTTGATGGTCTACCTATCTTTTTTTTTTGTCACACTTCATTTCTTGAGCGACTCTTAATGGATGTCCAATTTGCCTTCTTTGAATATGACCCCAATAGCTAATCCTCATTACTCTAATCTTTTTAACAGCTGCTTTTCCTCTAGTAGTCTAGTAGCCTTGATAATTTAATTCTTCTTCTGGGTTTATCCCTACAACATCTTAACATTTCCTTTAATATTTGCATTTCATATTTACTGATAGATTTTCTATTTCGTTTTATAAGAGCTGCCGATTTAAGCCGAAAGTTATTGATGGTGAAATGACTGTCTTATAAATTAGTTTTGCTAATTCCCATGTTGGTTTAAATCTTTTAAGAAACTCAATAATCACCTTGCTACTAACTACAGCTTGCAAGCACCTTTTTCTTGTAGTTTGTGGTCTATCTAACGTCTCTGTTAAATATGTTCCTAGATATTTCATATTCTTAACTATATTATATTCTTCTCCATCTATTTTCACTGTTTTTGGAATGTTTCTATTGTTCTGTGGCTCTCTGACTAAAACCTGGCTTTTATTAACGTTAATTTCTAGTCCTACCTTTATCAATTCATTCTTCAATAACTTTATTATTTTTTCTATTACTTCTATTTTCTCTGCTATTATTAGTAAGTCATCTGCAAATGCCAGAATGACCGGTAGTTTTCCATTACTTATTTCTAATAAATTAATATCTGGATAATGCTTCTTTATCAGTTGGTATAGTTCTTCTATGCTACCTTTATCACAATATTTGATATACTCGTTTTAAGTTTTATCCAATCCTGCAGCTTTACAGTTTACTAATTCACTAATTAATTTTTTTTAATTTCTTCTCTACTCGGTTCTGCTGTCAGTTCTTTGTTATCATCACCGATTGTTACTGATTCACAAGTCCCTAATTCTAGTTCTTCTAACCATTTATCCATTGCTATTAATGGTTTCTTCGGTCCTTTTCTGCTAATAAAATGTTTTAAATATTTATACGACCTCTTTATTCTTTCTCCTACTTCGTAATCTTGCGATTCGTTATAAAACCTGAACACTTTCTTTTCATTATGCTCTCTAATTGCCATATAATAATCTTGTCTTTTAATGTTTATATTTTCTCTGAACCATGTTGTATCTATACCTCTAGTCTTCATTCTCTTCCTCGTTTTTAAGAGCGATTCGATTGCTTTTTTCCTCCTTGGCGTCAAAGGATTCTTAACATGTTCTAACGTTTTCCTAGCACTAGTAGTAGTTTTTTCAGTAAATATCTCATAGGCTTCTGTTATTTCAATATTTTCAACATCTATCTGTTCATATTTCTTCAATTCTTCATGAAATTTTGTTTTTGGTGCATTTTGTTGTAAAACATTTGGTAGTAGTAGTTTTTTTTTGCTTTTTTCTGTTTTACTTCTGCCTTCCATTGTTGGCTTTCTATGACTACAATGATAATTTTGTGATCTGTTTGAATCACTGTCCAGTTTGCTCTTATGAACTTGGTCTTGATTGTTGTATTCTCTGCAACTAAAACATGATCTATTTGAGATTCTTTTCTACCATTTGTCCATGTTCTTAATACAGATTTAGCGAACCGCATAGATATTACATTGATGTGATGCATTTTCAAAAATATTTTCATAAATTCACCATTTTCGCCACGAACGAAGTCTCAGTATAGTGTCAAAATTCTAATCGAATGAAAAGCGCGGCTTAGATTAACCAGATTCAAAACAAAGTATTGAGTTGTTTTTATACCGTGATTTTGTCGAATGAAACTAGTTGAGATAAGATTGTGAGAAGTAAAAAGGTTTTCGACAACAGTATAATGTTTATAGAAATGATCGCAATTATTAATGGTCAGTAAAAAAGTCAGGAAGTGTTGCTTTAGTTGTTTCTTCTTTCTTACCGTTTCAAGCTTATTGCTTTCGCAATTAACTCATTGCTTGCTCTCAACTTAGAGTTCTAAATGCACTTCCACAGTTAGTAATTAAGACCTTTTGATGCCAATAACCATTTGTGCATCAGTATAATTGTGTGGCAAATACAATCATAACCTATGCACAGGGAATCGCGAAATTTCCCTTAACGAAAGATTTCTAAGACTAGACCGGGAATCGAACCCAGTCTCCTCCAGCATGGTATTGCTTTGTAGCCGAGCGTGTTTTAGTTGCTGTTTCAAATAAATTCAATTCTGAAATTATTATGACAACAAAATTCAATGAGTTTGAACATGTATGAGCAAAAATGAATTTTAACAGTCGCGTGAAACTTCCCCTTGTTTAATTTCAAGCCAAAGCTAGCGTAAGCAACGTTATTGTTTGCAATATTTCATACGCCTTTTTTCGCTGTTTGACAGAATGAACCCAATAGATGGGGTCGAAGAGCCCGCCCTCGTTCCGTGATATGTTAACAATAGGGAGGAGGCAGTCCCATGCTCCCTATCCAAATCGTTTCACTTGGGTGCCCTGATGGTCTCTTCCTTTTCCCGTTATATATTATGTCGTGGATCTTCAGAATATTTTATAGTGGTCATTTGATTGCTTACCTTGTGTTAGAAAATTTGGCTGAAAGTAAAATTGGTTAGGGTTTATACCGTTCTTTGCTTATGGCTCTGTGTTGTCTCGATGTTACTGCTTTTGAAGAATTGACTTTAGGATGACCATATGATATTGCTCGCGGTCATAGGATACGGAAGAGAACAGATAGGAAAAAGGATTAGTGATTGGTAACACGCTATGCACATGTGAGATTTTCATGGTGATATTCTCACAACGGTTCGACGGATGCATATGAGAGATCATTCCCGTTGAGTTTTAGCTCGTTTACTCAATTCCATCATGTTTGGTTATACAATACAAGAAACGTTTTACATCGTGCTTCATTTGGGACTATCGGGGCAATGATCCCTCATCCCATCTCCAAGTGATCATTACAAGCTGTCCATTTGGTTCAGGCACTTTTGAACGTTGATGAGGCAGCCGATTCACACATGAAATCTGCCGCGACCGACTTGACAGAACGCGCCCATACCCCTTTCTGAACCGAAGGGCAGGGATGAGCGACAATAACATATTTATCCCAAAACAAAAATTAAAGCGCTATCGAAAGCTATAACTTCATACTCATTAATCAAGCATCTTTTCACGAGTCAGCATAGCTTAGTGACATAAACCACGGATTCAGTATCAGTAGCAGTACTTTCCGAAAATTCAAAATCGAATCCCATGTCAGAAACGTAAAAAAAAAAATGCTGGACAAATCCACGCGGTTGCGCTTTTTTGTCAATTACATTTCAAGTCGATAAAGTAGATCTGTCAGTCCTTCATGCAACCACCAGAGAGACGTTTTTTTTATTTGTGACAAAATATTCATAGCTCTTTGTATTGTTTTCGTACAATGCACGAATGTTCTTTCTGTGTCAACAAAAGCTTCTTGCTTTTGACAGTTGCGCGTGTGCCATGATTTACGAATGTATCTTCAAAAAAGGGCCAATCAGTTCCGTTGCAGAAAACAATGATTGGATTTGTGAGTATTATCTTCGATTTCGTCATATAAACTAAAATTTGCTTTCAGTGTAGACATAATATACTAGTGGTAGTGTAGCGTCCCACTATGAATTGATCCATGCACAAATACTGCTTACAGTGAGAGAAAAGGGGTTTCATGATCGTTCGAATAGTTTTGATACCGCACTCGGTGATGAAACGCCCAGATAGTTTTCCACATATTGTTTCCAGCCTCTCTTAGTAACTGGAAAAAGTGTGCTATTTTTCAAATGGATGGCCAAGTGCTTCATTCAAAACAGTGGAGGAAGTGAACATTCAAAGTACTTGGAATATGTTTCGTTAAGTATACTGACGGAACACCATTTGGACCACACGGAAAATTAATTTTAGTTTTTATTAAGAAATCGAAGGTAGAACTAACAAACCTTTTCGTTGTTTTCGGCAACGAAACCGATTTATTCTTTTTATGAAGCTTACTTCATAATTAATGGCACACGCGCAACTGTCAAAAGCACGAAGCATGTGTTGACACAGAAAGAACATTCGTGCATTGTATGAAAACAATAAAAAGAGCTACGAATATTTTGTTACAAATGAAAAAGAAACGTATCTCTGGTGGTTGCATGAATGACAGACAGATCTACTATATCGACTTGAAATGTGGTTTGAAAAAAAAAGCGCAACCACGTGGTCCACGTGACGTGGAGTTGTCCAAAGTTCTTCTGATATTTCTGTTATGAGATTAGATCCTGTATTTTTTGAAAGAGCTGATACTGAATCTGTGGTATCTCCCTAAGCCATGGTGACTCGAAAGAAGATAACGTTTGCATTTAAAAAAAATGGACTTTTTTCGGATGGTGTTAAAAAAAAGCTTAAACAGATAATTGCTTTTCATAAATTTCCCATGGAAGGTAATTATTTAAGCTTACTTGAAAAAATATGCTACGCTCTTGCGAGAGGCCTTCCGGTAGATAACCGGAGCATTCGCCCATGCGTGCATGCATGTTTTTGAGTTCTTTCTTCGTTTTATTTATCAATTCCTCCTCATTTTTCGCGACAAAATTTTTGGAGTAGATCTTACGCTTCAGGTTGCCCCAAAAATTCTGGATGGCACGCAGCTGGGGGACGTTGGGTGGGTTCGCCGACTACCACATCGATATTCGGCTGCTCCATCTCCTTCAACGATCGCTTCGAGTAGTGGGCCGACACTGTTCGGCCAGAACACCGTGTCTTCGCCCTTATGATATTTCTTGATGAATGACGCAACTTCCGGAAGGCTTTTCGTACTATAAATTTCTACGCTCACGGCCAATCCGGAGCGAAAGAAGAGCGGCTTTTACATCCCTTTCTCGCTGATTGTTAGCCACAGCAGCACCTTCATGGGGAATTTGAATGAACTTCACCGCGGAGCTCACTTTCTGCGTGGGGGAAGTAAAATAATAAAATAAGAAGTGCCCTGCCAGTCGTTGCCATCCAGGGTGAGATAGGTCTCGTCGTCCATCACCACGTTTCGATTCGCTGGGAAAATTGAGTAGGCCATCTCATTCAGCCGCTGCCGCTGTGTCATTGCCTGGAGCACCGAAACCAGTGGACGCGACTTCAGCTTCCTGACATGTATGTTCATGTTCGCCAGGTACTTTTTCACTGTTTGGTCTGTTGAATCAACCTCCAGGCCAAGAACACGCAACGATGTAGCCACTTTTCCTTTGGTCTTCCTCTTCAGCATCTTTTGGACCTTCTTGTCGCTCAGGGTCGTTGGCCGTCCGGAACCGGGCTTTCTTTCGATTCTCTGATTGTTGTCTAATAGTGCCAAGATATTGTAGATGCCGGAACGGGCGTATCCAGCGTCCACAAAATGCCGCACGATGTCCGTTTTCGACGCAGCGGAGTGCCGTTCTTAGAACGCGCACACTTCTGAACGGAGTTGCTTTACTGTTTTTGCCATAACATTTAGAGTTCGACAGATAGACCTGTCAAATTTTGTCTGCTGACTCAAGGGTTACTATGATTGATGCTGCATGGGTAGTTTTGTCAGTGCGGGTGAAGTTAAACCCATGAAAAATCGGCAAATTTTGTCCATTAATGCAAACGTTACATCATACACGCCAAAAAGTTACAGACTATTGTGACATTGTGTCTCAATTTTTTCGAGTACAGCCTTCTTTAGGATTATCTGATGTTCATGTGTTCGTCCCATGAACTCTCGGCACTAATTGTTGCTCGACTCAAATGATATCTATAGTTCTAGTTCTATCAGCAAATCTCAGTAGTAACAAATTTCAATGTATAATGATGTTAGACGGACCCACTCTGAAGCATTCCCGCTTCTTATTTAGCATTGCAAGCTTATTGCTTCCACAATCAATTTGTTTATTGCTTGCTCTCAACTTAGTGTTCTAATTGCACTTCCACAGTTATTAATTGAGAGCCTTCGATGCCAGGTACCATTTTCACCGTACTAGCTACTATTTGTTGCCCAAATGAATATTCATCTTAAGTCCTACAGGGTGCGGCAGAAAATAATGCGAAAATGTTCAAACTTGAGTATTGGGTTAATTCGTGTAGCTAGTGACTAATTTCTGTCGCAAGTGTGTTTGTTTATGTTTACTTTCAAGTGCTGCATCCAAACATTCTATTTGTTCGCAACCCGGTGCGTTCCATAAGAAAACTTCCAAAGGAAGCCAATATTTCGGAGAAATCCATGCGGACAATCATCAAAGAAGACCTGCACGCATCTTCTAAAGTGAAACGCCACTTGATTACGGACCGAGTCAAGGAACTACGAGTGACTCGTTCCAAAGATTACTTTTCTTGTTGAAGAAGGAATAAATGATAATCCTGTTCTCCAAAGAAAAGCTTTTCAGCATCGATGCTGTGGCCAACAGCCGCACGAACCGGTTCATTTCACCGCAGAAAATGGAGAACGTTCCGGAAAAAGTGAAATTCAAATTTCAAACCAAACATCCGGCTGGTGTCATGATGTTTGGCTTGGTGGCGTGCAACGGTTTGAAAATGCCACCTGTTTTCATTGATGCTGGAATTAAAATCAATACCGAAGTGTATATCGGTATTTTAAAGGATCAAGTGTTTCCCTGGGTGAAGGCCAACTTCTCCGAGGACCAAAACGTTGTCCTACAGCAGGATGGAGCGCCATGTCACACTTACAATCGAACCCAACAATGGTTGAACGATAACATGAAGTTTTGGCGGAAGCATTTGTGGCCCGCTAGCAGTCCAGATCTTAATCCGTTGGATTATTCGATTTGGGCATATGTTGAAGCACGAGCCTGCAAAACATCACACCCTATTGTGAAAACCCTGAAGTCAACCATAAAACGCACATGGCAATCAATGTCGGAGGACTACGTCCGAAAGGCATGCTCTGGCAGCCGGCGTCGGCTCGAGAATGTTATTAATAAAAATGGAGGACACATTGGATAAATTTGTTTAAAGGACTTCATAAAGATAACTGCACTCGAAAATGTTGATATTATTGCTTGTATCAGTTGAAAATGGGATTTGAAAGAAATAGAACAAATTTTCGCAATATTTTCTGCCGCACCCTGTAAGTATCTATGGAAAGCATCATCGATAATAATAATTTGATCTGATAATAAATCTGATAAATTATAAATTGAGTACTTCCTATGATAACAGCAATGCATTATTTTCCATGATACAATTATACCAATTGAAAGTCTGGATGTTTATGATATAATCAATAACTTGATGTTATAAATAAAGTGGATTATTCCGAGAGTCAAAGCGACTTTTGTCATAATGTGAAGTGAGAAAAGACACTCGCAGTAACGTGACGCT
Organism: Aedes japonicus; assembly: GCA_034211315.2. Taxonomy (NCBI): domain Eukaryota; kingdom Metazoa; phylum Arthropoda; class Insecta; order Diptera; family Culicidae; genus Aedes; species Aedes japonicus. The sequence continues at coordinate 20,828 of JASCZW010005295.1, read as the reverse complement.
TCTGGGCAAATGAAATGGACAGTCACGTCTCTGCGAGTGACTTTTCTCACTTCATCAAGTGAAACAATCACATTGATTGTCGGAATAACCCTAAAACAGTACATGTAATCAGTTAATTAGAACATTTGGTAAACCAATCTCTTCGTGTGCTGAATTTCAATGGCCAAACAACCAGCACCAAATGTTCGAAACCGTTATACCGTATGTTCAATCTTTCGCCAATAAAGGAAACGAAGGTTCCTTTTGTTGGGATCCGCCCTCTAGGAAAGGCGCCAGGCCCATATGCGCCGCATCCTCTTTCTGTTGCGACTTCTAGCTCATTCACTTTGGGTGGTAACCGGGACGGTCCGGAAAGAAGGATGATGGCCGAATATTGTAATTATGACTTTGCAAAAAGCCAACTGATGCCCGTAGACAATGAGATAACCACGATGGAGAATCGAAAAACCAACAACACTTTGCCGGATATCAACCTCTTTTGCCCGAGAATTACATAGTTGGCACTGTCGAAACGAGTTCATCGGGTGATTAATGTGGTTTCAATCTGATATGGTTTCAGTATGTTATTGTAAATCAAATAAATACTAGACACCTAATTCGTAATATTGTTAATGGCATGGGAGAATGCTATCAAGGAATCCTTCTTTGCGACACTCAATTTTAACAAGTGTTTCGCCGCCGCCTTAATTGATTTTGAAGTGAACCTACCTAGGAAAGGACCTGCTTGCCACTGGGAATAATCCTGGGAAAATTAAACAACGATTTCAAATTTCTTAAATCTGCTTGACATTTCACTCTCTCAAGGGCCACCGAAAACCACAAATTAGTTCTTATTAGTGTTATCACGTTAAGCGCTGAAAAACGCCGCCGCTTGCTAGGATGCTAGTTCACATTTATGCGGTCGAAGGTCACGTAAAAAATCCATGTGAACAAATCGGGCAATAGAGTCAAGAACCAGTAGCTAATGCTGTTCAAAGGATGCCGACTGGCAATTAGGCATACGCAAATGGTATCCTGAGTCTATTTTTCAAGACTTGTTTTCCGCTTCTGGGATGCAGTGAGAGACGATCTCAACAGAACAGGTTCAGATTTATTTTTTTTTCGAGGGAATACTAATTGAGTCACAGATTCCCACATGTTTGTGCATATTTTTAAAAAACATGGAACTCGTGATCCCCGTCTAGTTTTTGTCAATTCTAAAGATAGTTTTTCAGGTATTTTTATACAGGGTGTCTGCAAATTATCCATACAAACTTTGTCGGCATGCCTCAACACAACCAAGCGGATTAAACTAAGCATACCTACATACCTACACCATAACATCTTGATCCATTGCACAGTGTTCCAGAATGCGAATTTAGCTGGAAAGATACATTTTCAGCCTTAGTTTGAAGTTTTGGTGCAAAATTGTCTTCCACAAAGTTACTTCTAATAACAAGGCGCTTCTTTTGATGTGAATGAAAACTAGGGTGGCTCCTAGGGGGGAGACATCTTCAATTTTCACATTAAATCGTATTATAATACCACTAATTCAAGATTAAAATATTAATCTTGAAAATAATGTGATTTAGAGTAAATTCGTTTTGGAGTGTACATGTTAATTTGACAGATTGTCCGTATTGGCTCTGGCTTATTGGTATTCGTGAGATGTGGAAATGTATAGTGGTGTTTGTGTTTCGTCTCAATGTTTACACGGAACAGCTGTCAAACTATCAGCTCACAGTATGAAATGTTATGGTAGTTTGACGTCATCACCCACGTGCTCAGCAATGTTTACAATATTTTTGCTTCGAACACAAGTAAACTGCTCGATGTGCCGGACCTAAGCTGAACGACATTGACTTGCCACCAGAGTGCTGTTGTTTTTCTCACCAGTCGCTTTTTGATGACTTTGCCTGGAAATGTCACAGCGATGTCACGCAACACGATAAAAGCTCACATGCAACCACCATGCAGCTCATCAATCCACCGTAAGGTGGCTCACGGTGAGCTGTTGAGTTGTGAAGTGGAGCAAAAGGAAGAAGGCAAATGTGTATTTTGACAGTTCTAATAAGACCAAAAAGCTTGTTTGGATGGAGAAAAAAGTGATGTGCTTGAAACAGTGCGCTTTTGCAGTTGTTAGTAATTTTTATTTATTATATTACGTTACGTTTTTATTTATTATATTACTCAAAATGGTTGATGTTAGCAATTTTTGTAGGAAATCTAAGAGCAAGTTAAGAGAGACAGAGAGTGTATGCGGCCAGATAGATTTTCTTCGACGAATGTACCATTTGGTGGTGGTTAGCAAAATACCGGTTAAGTGGAGTGAAGTGAATTATGTTGCTCTCAGTAAAAAATATGTTTTATGCTATGCGTTGTTGTTATCGTTGTTATTCTTGCTGTGATTTAATCATTATCTTAAAACTTTCAAGGTTAGTTGTTTTTATTGATTCATTATTCAATCGGTTGTGAGAATCATAACTATCATATTTTACAGGTGCATATTAGTGTTTATACCAACGAAGAGTTACAAGATGTGTACTAGAAATGGAGGAATGAACACAAAATCACTACGATGAAACCTGTCATGGTTATTGTGAATTGTGAAAATATAGACCATAAGAAAGATTAGAATACGGACAGCATGACGGCGACGTGATTCGACTACGAACCAGTGCCAACCGCTGAACTAAAGTATCTTCTTCAAGGTGATGGAATTTCAGTTACAGCACTGATTTGGTATGTTACTTGAGAGGACGCAACCGAAGTCAAATCAATGTGTAATGTCTTCATGACAAATTATGCAAAAAAAAGTAGTAGTAACTATGGAAATAAACTGAGAAATTTTATATAAATTGTGATCGAACTTTCGGATCGGCCTTTAATGTTGATCATCTATACATCTATAAATGTACAAAAAAAAACTATATTTCTTTTTACTTTTCCTGTGGACATTTCTTAGGCTCAAAATGTGTAGCCAATCAAATAAATCTAGTTAAAACAACTGCCAATTCTGTTTGCTTGGTTTACATTAAACAAAAATGTAACTCTTGGATTAACTCTATAGGTATCGTTTCCCAAAAAAAAATATATTTGCTCGGATTTACAATTTGCATGAGCATGAGCATGATTGACCACCCAAGCATGCAATTCCGTTATTGCCAGATCAGCTGTATTTACACAAAGAATCAACAGATGATGTTTGGGACTAACATACATTTTCAATGTTTAAAAACTGGTGACCCATTATAAAGCAATACCGGCGCCGGCCGTGCCCGAATGCTGGTCAAGTAGGGAATGGGAAGGAATGTGTTGACATGATACTCGCTTTGGAGGAAGCCGAGAAATCCTCTGCACTTCCACGAGAAATCACTAGGATGTTGGATAGTTGGGGAAGGTTAGCAGTCACTTTTTGCATTGCTACTACGTAGCGACCGGACTGAAAAATATCACCAATCGACTCCGAACGACCGTAACTTTATACTTTCAATCCTTTAACCCAATTTTCGCGGTTTTTTAGCGTTGAAATTTCACTTCATTTCACTGTCACCGAGAACCGTGATTCTAGACTTCAGTTTTTTTCATTTCCTCATCTTGCTAATAATCATCAATTCATTCGCGACAAAGTGGAAAAATACTTAAACTTCATAATTTATGTCTTTGTGTCACAATACTACCACTAATTCAACATTTGCTTGGATTTACAATTTGCAATAATTGCTTGGATTTACAATTACAATAACATAAAATTCAATATATACAGAATAAATAAACAAAATCGAACAAATTAATTAAACAAATTTAATCAATATTATTATTATGAGTTATTTTACATAAATGATCATGTATCAACAAATTATTTATTATAGTTAACCGTATATATTTTATACATGTAGCAAGGGCTTAAGATTTTTATAAGTATTAACCCAACTTAATTAAGAGGTTATGTATAGTGGGACACATTTCATTTATTCCAAGATTTTTCCTTCGTTCTACAGTTTGAAAAATAATTTTTAATCCAAACGAAACTATATCAGCTCATGAAAATATATTTTAATATGTTTCAAAATCTGAACGTACTGTATAGAATTCAGAAAAAAAACTAAGATAAACTCAAATACGATTGGAGCAAAGCCTACTCTGAGAAAAATTCTCTCGTTATACCGACAATTAAATCATGGTCAAGATGACTATTGCATATAATGGTTACAATAACCATGAAAATGGACGAATTCACCACGTTCAAGGCATTCTTGACTATGATCATGATAACAAGGACTATTCCGATATTATGGTAAATGTTGAATCAACTATTTTTAATTGGCGTTTTGACCATGATCATAGCATAGACTAACTCTAAGACCAGTAGGTCCCATACAAAAACGATTTTTTTCTTGGCTCAGTCAGTACTAGAACATCGGTCCCAAGCTCGGTCCCAAGCTCAATAATGCGCCCCTAATAATGAACTCACACGAACACACTCTCAAATATTCTGTCAAAATAACACAGCAAATCAAAACAAAGGCGCAAATATGTATAACTAGGTGCTGGCTTCAAGGTGTACTTCGGACCAAGGGGTTCTACAACAGTGAATCAATTTCAAATCGCTAGTTGCATATTGATTGTGGATCATAGTCAGTTCAAAATCACTATACTGCAAAAGTCATCCTAACCCCCAATAATGGTAAAATTGACTACCAAATTTGTCTCTGTGTACCGAGATATTTACTCCAAGTTGATTTCAAATTTAGTTTATTTTGATTTTGTCTTTAGTTCCCACTATCATGTGTGAGTGTGTACGAAAACAATAAATTTATTTCAGTACACGCACACCCTCAAATATATGTGCAACAAAAACTGTGTATCAAACTCATGAATCATGTGTCACGCGGGCACGATATGACACAAAAACTGACAGCGCAACTCATCAAATTCAGTCACCAAAGGCAATTGGTGAATATAACAACACAGCTCAGGTGACGACTCCGCCGTATACGTCAACAAAAAAAAAAAGCAAACCATGCGCGATAACTATACACTGTTAATAAAATTATAGCATTGTATTGACAGTTTATGATATCATAATACCGTATAATGATATTATAATTTTATTATTTTCACTAACACTCATAGTATTGGCATTAAAATTAATGCAAGATTAAGTTGTCTCCCCCTAGGGTGGCCCTTATTTTCAGAGATATCGAAAATCTAACTTTTCTATTTGCAAAAATAAAGGCATACACAATTTAGAAAATATGTAGAATAGATAATTTCAAGCAACTTTAATGGTACATTTTTTTCTGTACTTTTCTATATGACCGAATTAAAGCATTTTTTCCTACGTAGCTTAGGGAGCCCCTATAAAAAACAGTTATTTTACTGTAACTTCCAAATTTTTCAGCAAAGTTGTGATTCTAGGACAATAAAAGTTACAACTTTTGGTTTGCTAAAGTTGTTTCTATCGTATGTCAAACAAAAGTTAGTATGGTTTTATTAAACAAAATTGGCATTTCTCGTTGAGGGCAAACCAAAATAATATTTCTTAACAGCATTTGGAAGTATTTTTATTATTGCATATCGTGTCTGAAAACTGAGGATAGGTTTTTTTTTTAAATTGAATAAAACAAATTAAAAGGACATTAATTTTATCAAATTACTCGCTAACGACGGTAAGATTTACACGTCAAAACTATAATCTTTTCAAGTTATAAAAATCAACTGAAGACAACGTTGTTGGCAAATTTGAAATAAAAAAGTTAGAGCAAAAAACCGTTAACGAATAATTGACGATTTTCTTAAAAAATTACGCCCTTGTCAATTATGTTTTATTAAATTTTAAAAAATAACCTATCTCCAGTTTTCAGACATGATATGCAATAATAAAAATCCATTCATAAGGTGTGTACCGAAAATAAGCTATCCACAAACTTTCTTTAAAATTATGTTGAAAACCGATATTTTATTCATACAAAAAATTGATCCTTTATTGTACGAGGTTAAACTTGAACATAATGAAGACCGAATGAAATTTAAGCTATTCCTTCACGAATTTTCGAACTTTGGATCGAATGCTCTTCATCAAGTTCCGGACAAGTGTTCGGAATTCTTATATAAAGGCAACAATCTCTTCTGGAGACACTCAGATCGACACCCGTAAAAAAAATTCTCATAGATTTACAATTAAATGTATTGTAACCATACGATAGAATCAATCGTATGTACAATTGACTATATTGTTCATGACGATAAGATGACAATAAAAGTTATTGTTTCCACAATAGAATCTAATGTAAATTGCGACATCGACAATAGACTCAGGGGGTTGTTATGTATCTTAACTATGGAAAAAATCGTTTTTCTCCGAACAAATTTGAGTTAATTACTATTGATTTTATTGTTTCACATTTGTTGAAAATTCTAGCATATAGGATGAATAGTAGATCTATTGTAATGACAATATTCATTTTTCATTTACCTGATACATGAACAATAAGATTCATGGTCGGCAATAGATTTAAATGTTACTTTATATTATTTTATTGTAATTGTATGGTTATTTTTATCCGGGCAGATTTCCACATTTATAGTTCCGGTAGTGTAAAAAATGGTTGACTTCAAACCACAGGAACATATTGCTTGCCATACCAGTACCTTTCGACCGAATTTCTCCACTTGAATCGACCTGTCCGCATCGCTCACATCCTCGCCAACGACGACAGTAAAGTATTGTGGACCTGGAAGGGTTTTTGAGTCCTCCTTTACATAGGTCTCATCGTCCAACAAAACGCATGCATCCGGACGCTGCAAAAGACGCGAATACAATTCCGGGCCCTTGTTGCTGCTCGCTTCTTCTGTTCTGCACTTTGTTTCGAGATTTTCTGCTTCTTGTAGGTCTTCAGGTGGTTTCGCCTCTTGATACGCTGGATCATTCCGACACTCGTTCCTGCTTTTTTGGCCAAATCACGTATTGACATTGATTTGTTCTTCATGATTAGAGATACCACTTTCTGCTCCAGTATCGGGTTGGAAGAACCGGGTTTTCTGCCTCTTCCTGGTAGCTCATCCAAAGAATAGTGTTCCCCAAACTTATTAATGATGGTTTTGACACTCCCATGATGAATTCCAAACCGCTTCGCCAATTTTCGCATAGTAATACCCTTCTCACTTAGCCATGTGTCCAGAACCTTAATTTTCACTTCCTTTTAAATACGCGACATTTTGAAAACGCAGAATTTGAACCGCACAAACAAGTAAACAAAAGAAAGCTGACAGTCAAACGCACAGCATGCAGTGTTCAGAGCATAAAAAACCATCACAAATACATGCGTACAACGCAAATGTATGTGGATAGCTTATATTCGATACACTCCTTATGCTGTAAAAAAATATTATTTTGGTTTGCTTCAACTAAAAAACCAGCATTTGAAAAAGGCCCATATTGTTTACAAAACCCATAATAACTTTTGTTTGACATACGATAGAGACAATTTTAGCACATAAAAAGTTGTAATTTTTATTGTATCACTAGCAAAACAACCTTGCTGCAAAATATGAAATAAAAAAGTTACAACAAAATAACTGATTTTTATAGGGACACCCTAAGCTACGTAGGAAAAAATGCTCTAATTCGGTCATATCAAAAGGTACAGAAAAAAATATACGCTCAAAGCTACTTCTTTATAAGGGTAGGGATCTCGAACTACCTCAAGACCTTGAATAGCATAGTTCTTATGTTTGGTTAGAATTTGTGTTTCATTTGTATGGGTTACGAATAACTATATAAAAATTTCGCAATATAATCTTCCTTTACAAACTTCTTTCCTTCCTTTAAACTGCTCAACTAACTTTCCCTCGTAGCTAAATCACGATTAAACTTCAACTTTCTTTCTTCAATAGTTTATAATTTCTTTTCAGCTCGATTTTATATCCCTTTCTTCTCTCTACTGTTGTTGTTTTCGGTCTTCTGCCGCCGCTGCTCTGACGGGTTGGACACGATGACAGCTGCCGTTATGCTTGACTGCGCAAACGTATAGGGCGTAACCGGGACTCACTTTTCTACCCGTAACGCTTGCACGGTGGGTTCGCCAACAGAAGTGATGCTTTAATTGAGCTACATTGACATTCTATTTATAGCGTTGCCTGTAAATAAGGAACACCAGTGCTCAATTAAAGCTTCTAAATGTTGTTATTAAACGTCTGAGTTAACAAGCTGTACACAAGCTTTGGTATTGGATGTTCGGTTTTACTACGTGCATTACTGACAAGGGCACGTTGAACAAGATACGATTAAAAGATATGACAATGTTTTCTGCTGTTATTTATTAACACTGCGCTGTTGTCTATTTTGATGGGCAATGTAAAAAGCTATTTGCTCCAAACAGTTGACTATAGTTTCAATTCTTGAAAACACGTCAATACTTTTTCACCGGCACCAGAAATGAACAACTGAGGATCGAAAATTTAAGAATTAACTGAATTCAATGAATATCTACATCATTTATCCAGCATAACTTGAAGTTGAAGAAGAAATATTGAACCAAAATTACGAACACTTCGGAGGCTCTACTACGGCATTCAAACAACCTTTATATTAATTGTAGTTTATTTCACTGATTATTGGTTTAAACCAAAGCTACTATTCAACTAAATATAAGGTTTAATTGGCAAAGTTAGTTAAAAGGCATTCCATTAGAGGCATAAACTGTAATTCAACTAATTGTTCAGTGGTTGAATAAAAGTCAATTAAGACACCTGTGTAAAGCTTTTGTTTTATTTTTCTTCAGCTTATAAGTGGATCAGTTCAATAGTGATGTACATTACAGCTGTTATTCAATTCAATATCAGGTTTTATAAGCTAGGCTATATAAACGATGTTTAAACAGATTTATAAACTGTTATTCGTCTCTTTGTTGAACTGTGTAAATTTAGTTATATAGGGGTATCTTACTCTCATAAGAACCTTCTCCGGCCCCAAAAATCCCTGCATACAAATTTTCATGCCGATCGTTTCAGTATTCTCCGAGTCGATAAGGTTCAGACAGACAGAAATTCATTTTTATATATAGATATAGATAGATTATCAAAACAATAATATCATAAAATTACAATCTACCAAACTGCTACATAAATTATATACAAAAATGGGTAATTTTTACCCATTTTGGCTTATTTTCAACAGATGAATAAATACTCATTTTCGCTTCTTTGCAATAGTGCAATATTTTTTGGATTTTTCTTCCATCATACAACAAACCGCTTTTAATTAGAATTGCATTTGAATTTTTTAGAAGTATTTTAAAATGTTCGTCCTATACTTTTACATGGGAGCTGTCAGTTTCTTCTTCTTTTTCCAACCAAAATTTAGGCTACAGCGGAAAGGCTCACTAGGTAATAGATCATTGCACCGAATGTATTAACCTCACTGTTTTGACAGTTCATGGATCTTGTTTACGTGGTGTTAGAATTTGAACCGCTCGATCGAAAATTTTCATTGGCTTTCTCCGGATTCTGTACGATTGTTCTGCAATTTTACTGTACTGTTTTTCTGCAATTTTACTTCAATTTTGATAACTTTAGAGCACAAAATCTCAAACCAATATTAACGGATATATTTCGAAGTCCACGTAAACAAGCTCCCTGAACTGTCAAATCTGCATTGATGACGCCATCGTGCAATGATCTAGGTAATCAAATGAAAGCTTAATTACCAAGCTATTCTACACTCCCGTTTCATTGTACTCAATTTTTGAGTACAATTGTATACTACCTCTTTTTTTCTCACGGAAATGTTACTCAATTTTCGTAAAAAGTGGATCTACTCATAAAATTGAGTAGATCCACTTTTTACGAAAATTAAGTAATATTTCCGTGAGAGAAAAAGAGATGGTATACAATTGTACTCAAAAATTGAGTACAATGAAACGGGAGTGTATGCATATATTCAGTGAAGTATTTTGATTGAAAATTATGCTGAATAATGCAGGGTAATTGGTTGCCGAGAATAGTCAACTTTGCCATAGCCAACATTTTCCCCTATCTGACAACACTGTTCAAATTTAGATCCGAAACTTGGACAAGTAGTAGATTGGTTGCATTATACGCCTATAGTTATGTAACAATGCATGAAACTACTTCTACATAAGTATATTGTCATGCATACCAAAAGGCGCATGATGGTTTATCTCACTAAATTGAGTGGATTTAATCGTTCGTGCAGTATAGTCAATCAAGCCCATTATACACGCAACACGGAAGTGCAATCTGAACCAAAATTGAGTTTAATGATGCTCATTAAATAAAATAATTAGTCGAACACCTTTCGTGGTGTTTCAAGCAGCTTAACACAAATAGTCTATTGCCTGCTCTGTACTTCGTGATCTGAATGCATTTCCACAGTTATTAATTGTGAGCATTCGATGCTTTTATCATTTCTGCATTAACGTGATTTCATGACAAGCTCGGGAGTAAGTTCAACCAAACTATATGCCCAGACAATCGAGCAGGTATTGGTTTTTTTTATCGACTAAGCGACTTATGTGACGTGGGTGGTCCGAATAAGTAAACCGGAAAGTTTAATAAATTGGGATTTGCTATTAGTAAGCATGTATTCATCATAAACAAAGGAAACGTGTTACCGAAAACATATGATAATGCGTTGCACAGTAATACATCTAAATAAATCAACACAAGTGAATCGAAAGCAAGGAATATCTCTGAATCTAGTTTATTGACATCCAAGTGATAGTTAATGACACATACAATATTCTACGTAGGTTAGAAGGATTGACCGCCACGTTGTCACAAGAATACCCTAATTTTAAAGGTATAATTTAGTATTCAGTATAAACTTTTCCTTACGGTTTGTATCTGCAATATTATCGGAGAATATCGGAATCCTCGTAGCATTGTTAATTAAAATTCCACTCAAGTGACACGTTGACTAAATAGTATAAATCTGGTAGTCCTTCAACCACCCAGCAGTTTAGCTAGCAACCAACTTTTGCAGCTGCTCGCTGATTTCCGCCGAGTCTATATCTTTTTTCGCATCCTTCATAGGGCCTCCCTGAGCGGAAATGGATGACGGTCGAGCACAAACCTTCTTATGCATAAACCAATGCAGCCGTTGGCACTCGCGGTCACAGTACTGCACTTCTTTGCATTTTGAACACTTTTTGTCCGGCTTTTCTTCGCCGCAAGAGCTGCACAGCGAAATCGTATCCTGAAAACCACGCTGCCCATTGATGGCCGATTTGATGATTTCCAGCGCGCTGGCTGCATTTTCTTTACTGGCCAGCTGTGTCACCACCTGCCGGAAAATCGTACACTCTCGGAAAGGAAATTCACGAACGCATTCACGTATCGTCGCTTCAACATACTCCAAGGAGCCATCTTTGCCTGGAAGAAATTAAAAATACACATATTTTGTTTTTCTCTCATCATCAGACATCTACCGACCTTGCTTTAGAACTCGTTTGGCAAACAGCTCGACGAAATCGCTCTTCTGATCCTTGCCATTCGATCCATCAGCTTTGTCCTTCCGGGCTAGGAAATAATCCCGGCATTTGGCAATCTCGTTTACAATATACCCTAAATAATGGTACTTAAACGCCATCACCTCGTTGATTTCATTCCGACGTTTCATTTCCCGCTCCATCATCTCATCCAAAACCTTCCGGATTCGCTTGAGATCCTCAATGAACAGACCATACTTCTGCAAATTCAATGCGATTCGCACCGGGTGAATGTTAGTCTGCATAATGAACTTATGGAACCCATCCAGATGGATTACCGGCAGCATCGGTTCCTTTTGAGAACCTTGCACCTTTGTGTAGCATTCGATCTCCTTAACCGGAACAAAGCTGTTAATGGTTGCAACAACCTGGTGATTTGCCACGAAAGCCGCCATTTGGGCAGCGGTTCTACCAATCGTATTAGTTGTATCTGCTTTGGCCCCCGCCAAAAGCAGCTTCATACAAACATCTACACTGCCGGACAGAGCACCAAAATGGAGCGCCGTGTAATTGTATTCATGCTTGCCGGAATTGACATCGGCACCCTGATCCAACAGCATTTGAACGGCATCCTTGTTGCCCTTGTAGGCGGCATGCTGCAATGGAGTCATGCCATTATCGTCGACAAAGTCCACACTCTGTTTGAACCGGGCCAGTAGCAGCTTCAATTCGCTATTTTCATTTTTAGAGATCCGATCGAAAATTTCCTTCTGCTCCGATGAGAGAATCACTTTCGGTGCCTTTCCAGCTGATTCCGGTTTGCTGCTCTGTTCGGGTTGATCCTTTTGTTCTGCAGTAGCATCCGTAGCCGACATTGCTGGAATAGTTGATAATTCTTACTGCCACAATTTTCAGAAATTAAAGATTCTTCTGGGAAATAGATTTTCCGAACTTTTCGCCTAATGGATAGTAAACATGCGCTTTTCTTGCCCCCGCTAGAGTTTGGCAGATGGTGGCTAAAGCTGTCAATCATAACGAAGTACTAGAATACCGAGCAGCGTTGGCAGAACTGTACACTGATGAAAAAAATATCGAAATTCATAAATTATTAATTGCTTTTTAAAAACGTTTATTAAAAACGAGAATTCTATTGATGCTACATGATGACTACCTATATTACAATCTAGTGTTTTCCATGTTGATTCGCTATAGAGTTCTGGTGTACTGAGAGAGATATCTATAGTGGTATATTTCTTATTTAATTCAACAGGAAATTAAGTCTTCGACCCGTCATTTAATAATATCATAGACTAACTCTAAGACCAGGGGTGGCATCATAGACTAACTCTAAGACCAGTAGGTCCCATACAAAAACGATTTTTTTCTTGGCTCAGTCAGTACTAGAACATCGGTCCTAAGCTCGGTCCCAAGCTTTATAATGCGCCCCTTATAATGAACTCACATGAACACACTCTCAAATATTCTGTCAAAATAACACAGCAAATCAAAACAAAGGCGCAAATATGTATAACAAGGTGCTGGCTTCAAGGTGTAATTCGGACCAAGGGGTTCTACAACAGTGAACCAATTTCAAATCGCTAGTTGCATATTGATTGTTGGTGGCATTGAGCATCTCGGTTCGAGTAACTCGATTCGAGAAAATTCAAACTCGAATCGAGTTACGTTTGGTATTGTGTATTTTTTTCGACTTCATAATTTTAACGTACTAGATTTCGAGTAAAATATGTACTAGGTCATCTCGAAGAGAAGTGTCAAATTTACTTGTTTACAAACAAAATAAAAGTGATTCGCTATACTGACGGTGAAAGTGGAAGTAGTTTTCTGGTTAATTATTCAAATGGATTAAAAAGAAAACTTTACAGAAATGTTCTTTGACGATAGCGATAGTGACGAAGAAAATACTCTCATTTCGCAGAGACGCACGCTAAGGGATAACAGTGACCCTTTATCCCTGAGTGAAAATGAGTAAGTTGATCTCAATGATGTTTTTGATGTGAGTAGTAATTATTGTTCTACTATTTAAGGTTCCGGCAGTACTTCAGGCTAAGCCGGGAAGCGTTTAAATTTCTATTGGATACAACGTTGTTCCCACCAACTTCTAGAAGCACTGCTATTCCTGCAGCCTTGAAACTGGCGGCCACTTTGAATCTCCTAGCCAGTGGGTCGTACCAAGTGAATGTAGGGGGTAGCTTTTTACTTGGAATGGCCCAACCAACAGTATCATTGGTCTTCAATGAAGTGATACCTTTGTTGGAAAGGATGCTATGTGAAAAGTGGATAAAATTAGATCCACAATCGTTCAGAGAGGCAAAAAAACATTTCTTTGACAAATTCAAAATACCAGGTGTAGTGGGATGTATTGATGGTACACATATACCCATCTTGAGACCAACGCAGGATGAGCACATGTATTTTAACCGGAAAGGATTTCACAGCATCAACGCTATGATAGTAAGTAGTATTATATAGCATTTACTCTCACATTTACGTCAATTCACTTGTTTTGCTTTTCAATTAGATAACCGATCATAATTATCGCATCCTGGCGATAAACCCCTGCTACGGTGGTGCTGCTCATGACTCATTTGTGTGGAGCATGAGTAATGAACGAGATTTTTCGAGGAAAACTTCCAGAATGGAGAATCAAGATTGTTAGGTATTTTTTTCAACTGATTTACTATAATATAAGTTTTATTTACAATATTTTATTTTCAGGTGACAGTGGATATGGGTTAGCACCATGGTTGTTAACGCCATATCGAGTTGCCAATGATGGCTCAAGAGAAAAACTTTCAATACCATACATTCTTCAGCCAGGTGTTCTGTTGAAAGGAGTATTGGTGTTTTGAAAGCACGTTGGCGATGTCTTTCGTCCGATCGCAAACTTCGTTACAGCCCCGACAAGACAGCATCAATTATCAACGTGTGCTGTGCTTTACAAAACATATGCATAGCTTATAATATCCATTACAATTTCAAAAATCTAACACTACCAGAAGATCCTCTATCTGTAAGAGGTGAAGTAAGTGATGATCATGGCTTAGAGAGAAGAGCACAAAGAATTAGAGATTCCATCAGAGATTCATTGCTTACTTGATAAGAACTGCTATAGAAAATAAAAACATAAACACTATCTTCACTCATTTGATATGAAAACCGGCCGAAAAAACTCTTAAAATATTAATCCAAAACTTATGCCCCACACAGGAAGTACATAAAGGGTAAAGGGTAGGGTTCTTGAATGGGTCAAGGGGTTAAAGAATTGTCTTTTGAAAATTGACTTTTGATCCTAGACCCGGAGGACCGAGAGTCATAGAGTCCAGATTCTTCTAGGACGGATTCGATAACACTGGATTCCTATAGCACGGGTTTTAAAGAATCCTATAGCGCGGTCGATCCGGCATTAACGAATACACGTAACATATGAGATTTGACCAATTGCGGAACAACTCAGATTCTGGGGCCACTTTAGAAGATAAGGCCCTGGTGTCTTCAGTAAAATTGTTAGGTATATATATCGCTACAACGTGGAACAAAGTTACGGTTCTGGCAGGCCACTAGGTGGCCCTCCGGAAAATCCGGAATAACCGCTAAAGGGGACAATTTTCAAAACTGGTCCTAGAACCTCCCGGTCTTTACTTAATCATTCCTGGGAGGTCAACTAAATTAAAAATGGTCCGTTGATCTTTGTAAGGTCCAAGGTGGCAACGGGATGGCCCTCCGGAAGATCCGGAATGACCGTATAAGAGGACCATATTCAAAATTGATCCTAGAGCTTCCCGATTTTTTCTTAATCATTTCCTGAGAGGTCAACTAAATTGAAAATGGTCCGTTGACCAGTGTATGGTTCAAGATGGCCACTGGATGGCCCTGCGGAAAATCCGGAACGTCCGTAAAAGAGGACAATTGTCAAAACTCGTTCCAGAGCTTCCTGATTTTTTTTCTTAATCATTCAAGGGTGGTCAACTAGATCTAGATTCTATCGAGAACTATCGAGAACTTCAGAGAACTTCCGAGAAGACTTTCGAGAAAATTCGAGAAGTACCAAGAACTTTAGAGATCTTCCGAGAAGTTCAGAGATGTTCCAAAATCTACAGAGGAGTTCATAGAAGTTCTGTGAGCTTCCGAGAACTTCCGAAATTTTTCTAGAAGTTCCAAAATCGTCCTAGAAGATCCTCAAACTTCCGAGAACTTCTGAGAAGTTCAAGAACTTTCGAAACGTTCCGAGAACTTCCACGAAGTTCCGAAATGTTCGGAAAAGTTCGGAGCTCTTCCGAGAACTTCCGAAAACTTCCTAGAATTTCTGAGAAGATTGCGAGAACTTCTGAGAACTGCCGATAACTCCAGAAAGCTTCCTAGAAATTCAGAGAAATTTCACATTCTTCCTAGAAGTTCCGAGAGCTTCCAAGAACTTCCTTAAACTTCTGAAAACTTCCAAGTTTAGAGATCTCCAGAGAATTTGCAAGAAGTTCTGAGAACTTCCAAGAACTTCCAAGAAACTCTCAGATTTTCCGAGAACTTCCGAAAATTCAAAGAAGTTCCGAAATCTTCCTAGAAGTTACATGAACTTTCTAAAATTTTAGAGAAACTCCTCGCAATTTCTCGGAACTTCTCAGAAGTTCTCAGAACTTCTCATATTTCTCGGAAGATCTTGGAATTTCTCAGAAATTCTGGGAAGTTTTCGGTAATTCTTGTAACTTCTTGAAAGTTCTCAAAATTTTTTGGTTCTCTTTGGATATTCCTGGAAGTTTTTAAATGTTTTGGAGCTTCTCGGAAACTCTCGGTACTTCTAGGAAGCTTGAAGCTCTCAGAATTTCCCAGAATTTATTGGAACTTCTAGGAAGTTGCCAAAACTTCTAAGAAGATTTCGAAACTTCTTTGAACTTCTCGGAAGTTCTGGGGAATTCTCAAAAATTCTCGGTAGTTCTTGGAACTTTACAAAAGTTCTCGGAACATACCGAAATTCCTCGGATGATTTCGGACCTTCTTTGAACTTCTCGTTACTTCTCGGATTTTCTCGGAGCATCTTGGAAGATCTCGGATCTTCTAGGAACTTCTCTGAAATACTCTCAACTTCTCAGAAGTACTTGGAGGTCTTGGAACTTTTCGAAAGTTCTCATAAGTTCTCGGAAGCTCTCTGAAATTATTGTATTTGCTCGGAACTTCTCAGAATTTCCTGGAACTTTTGGGAAGTTCACGGAAGTTCTTGGAACTTCTAGGAACTTCGTGGAGGTTTTCGGAACTTATCGGAAGTTCTCTGAAGTCCTCGGGACATCTTGGAACTTGGAAGTTCCGAGGGAAGTTCTCGGAAGCTTTCGGACGAATTTTCTCGGAACTTCTTGGAAGTTCTGTGAAGCTTTTAGAAGATCTAAATACTTCTCGAAAGTTCTTGGAACTTCTCGGTAGTTCTTGGAACATCCCGAAACTTCTCGGAACATCTCTGGCTTGGATGTTCTCAGAAGTTCTAAGTTTTAGTTTTCGAAAATTCTCGGGACTTTCTGGAAATTCTCGGAAGCTCTTGGAACTTTCAGGAAGATTTCGGAATTTATCTGAACTTATCGGAAGTTCTCTGAAGATCTCAGACATTCTTGAAAGTTGTTGGAACTTAGTAAAAGTTCTCGGAATTTGTTGGAAGTTCTCAGAAATTCTCGGAACTTCTATGATGTTTTCGGAAATTCTCAGATTTTCTTGGAAGTATTCGGAAATTCTCGGAAGTTCTCTAAACTTCTCAGAACTTTTCGGAACTTATTTGAACTTCTCGGGTTTTTTAAAAAATTCTCGGAACTTCGCGGTAGTTTTTGAAAAAAGTTCCGAAAAGTTCCGAGACCTTACTAGAACTTCCGTTAGGTTCTGAGAAAATCCTAGAAGTTCCGAGAAGTTACTTGAACTTCTGAGAACATCTGAGATGTTCGGAGAACTTTCGAGATATTTGGTCCTCTTGGACGGTCTTGGAATATGGTCCTCTTTTACGGTCCAAGAACTACCGAGAAGTTCCAAGAACTTTCGAGAAGTATTTAGATCTTCTAAAAGCTTCACAGAACTTCCAAAAAATTCCGAGAAAATTCGTCCGAAAGCTTCCGAGAACTTTCCTCGGAACTTCCAAGTTCCAAGATGTCCCAAGGACTTCAGAGAACTTCCGATAAGTTCCGAAAACCTCCACAAAGTTCCTAGAAGTTCCAAGAACTTCCGTGAACTTCCAAAAGTTCCAGGAAATTCTGAGAAGTTCCGAGCAAATACGATAATTTCAGAGAGCTTCCGAGAACTTATGAGAACTTTCGAAAAGTTTCAAAACTTCCAAGTACTTCTGAGAACTTGAGAGTATTTCAGAGAAGTTCCTAGAAGATCCGAGATCTTCCAAGATGCTCCGAGAAAATCCGAGAAGTAACGAGAAGTTCAAAGAAGGTCCGAAATCATCCGAGGAATTTCGGTATGTTCCGAGAACTTTTGTAAAGTTCCAAGAACTACCGAGAATTTTTGAGAATTTCCCAGAACTTCCGAGAAGTTCAAAGAAGTTTCGAAATCTTCTTAGAAGTTTTGACAACTTCCTAGAAGTTCCAATAAATTCTGAGAAATTCTGAGAGCTTCAAGCTTCCTAGAAGTACCGAGAGTTTCCGAGAAGCTCCAAGAACATTTGAAAAGTTCCAGAGTAACGGAAATGATTTCTTTCGTTTCCTTTTTAAAAAGCACTAAACTTCACTGCTTAAATGCTAAGTTTAATTCTCACTACACTACTTACTGCACCGACTACCTGATGGAAAAAGAGGTCGAGCCGCATGGTGCGAACTCTTTTATGATATCAAACTGCTGAGTGTGCATTATGCTACCTGGTGCTTTATTGGTGGGCGACGTGGCGTGATGCGCCCACTGCATTTCCTAACGCAGGAATATCCAAAGAGAACCAAAAAAATTTGAGAACTTTCAAGAATTACCGAAAACTTCCCAGAATTTCTGAGAAATTCCAAGAACTTCCGAGAAATATGAGAAGTTCTGAGAACTTCTGAGAAGTTTCTAAAAATTACGAGGAGTTTCTCTAAAATTTTAGAAAGTTCTTGTAACTTCTAGGAAGATTTCGGAACTTCTTTGAATTTTCGGAAGTTCTCGGAAAATCTGAGAGTTTCATGGAAGTTCTCGGAAGTTCTCAGAACTTCTTGGAAATTCTCTGAAGATCTCCAAACTTGGAAGTTTTCAGAAGTTTAAGGAAGTTCTTGGAAGCTCTCGGAACTTCTAGGAAGAATGTGAAATTTCTCTGAATTTCTAGGAAGCTTTCTGGAGTTATCGGCAGTTCTCAGAAGTTCTCGCAATCTTCTCAGAAATTCTAGGAAGTTTTCGGAAGTTCTCGGAAGAGCTCCGAACTTTTCTGAACATTTCGAAATTTCGCGGAAGTTCTCGGAACGTTTCAGAAGTTCTAGAACTTCTCAGAAGTTCTAGAACTTCTCAGAAGTTCTCGGAAGTTTGAGGATCTTCTAGGACGATTTTGGAACTTCGAGGAAAATTTCGGAAATTTTCGGAAGCTCTCAGAACTTCTATGAACTCCTCTGTAGATTTTGGAACATCTCTGAGCTTCTCGGAAGATCTCTAAAGTTCTTGGTACTTCTCGAATTTTCTCGAAAGTCTTCTCGGAAGTTCTCTGAAGTTCTCGATAGTTCTCGATAGTTCTCGATAGAATCTAGATCTAGTTGACCACCCTTGAATGATTAAGATAAAAAATCAGGAAGCTCTGGAACGAGTTTTGACAATTGTCCTCTTTTACGGACGTTCCGGATTTTCCACAGGGCCATCCAGTGGCCATCTTGAACCATACACCGGTCAACGGACCACTTTCAATGTAGTTTACCTCCCAGGATTGATTTAGAAAAAAAAACCGAAAAGATCTAGGATCAATCAATTGTTCGCTTTTACAGTCGTTCCGGATCTTCCGGAGGGCCACCAAGTGGCCACCTTGGACGCTTGGAACATACACTGGCCAACGGTCCACCTCCAATCTAGTTTACCAACTAGGAATGATTTAGAAAAAAAAACCGGAAAGCTCTAAGACCAGTTCTAAAAAATTTCCTCTTTCACCGGCATGACTATACACCGGTCAATGGACCACTTCCAATTTAGTTTACCGTTCAGGAATGATTCAGAAAAAACAAGAAGCTCTAGGCAAAGGGAAGTCGAGAAATTTTCCAACCCGAAAAATTCCTCGGCCGGACTGGAAGCTAAATGCTAAATATTTCCAAGAATTCTGTAGAATTGTTCATAGGATTCTGCAGAATCTTTCCAAGGATTTTAAATTGTTTGCCACAATATTTTCTGGAATTTTTTATTACCTCTTTAGGAATCTTCTGGCCCTCTTGGAATCCTATGAGATGGTTTCGTTTCGGTTTGGGTACAGTACAAGCACAGACAAACAGACATAACACATTAAACGTTTCTCACTGTAAAACATCGTCGCGAAAACACTACCGCCATCTGTTGAGTACACTGTGATGTGCTACACTGTACAGATGGCGGTAGTGTGTAAACGTCAAACGCAAGAGAATTGACTATGCGCGCCACTACCAACTAAGAAACATACTACCTATACTAAGAAACATTTAAATTCTTCTACCGGTACTCGGTTCTTCTACCGTTAAATGCGGGGATGATGAACAAATTGCGAAGGCTGTTTCTCTGTGGTACAAGAATCATTTTTAAAGGGTAAATATAGAAAAGAATATTTTCTAAAGCGATTTATTTGTTTAAAACAGCTTACATTTCTATCAACTATAACAATTTGTTTCAAATTAAACTATCAATTATCAGATTCCACATCGGTTTGGCTACTTGTTTGAGTCGAAGCAAACTTGTTCAGCTCCAATTCAAGCATTTGTTTTTTGATTTTCAGGCTTTCCTGCTTCACTTGTAATAGAGCTTTTTGTGTCTCGTTGCTCTCTTCTTTTGCTTCAACGTATCTTCGGAAAAGTTCAAGTTTTTCCTTCTTCCCGTTATATCGCTTACTCGTTTTCGTTCCAGTTCCAACTTTCATCCCGAGTTCATCACTTTGTTCTTCCGCTTCCATCGGTTCACCATCAAAACATTCATCAATGTATTCTTCCAAGAAAACTTCATTTTCTTCTTCAGCTTGAGTTTCCATAGAGGCTTCCAACGTTCCATCATCCAGATGGAGGCTTCTCTGAGCAGGCTTCCGACAACCATATGATTTTGCCGCAGCTATGCCGGAAACGGCAGCATTCAACCCGGCAGATCTCACCACACTTTCTTCATACGGGTTTAAATGCTTGGTCTTGTTTGGGCCTCCTCCCGTTTTTTCAAAATGTTTTTGTTATGGCGTAATTTGTTCTTCACTTTATGTTTATAGTCCGCCCACACCTAAAATTAAAAATTAAGAAA